>JAODLI010058566.1:0-15504 GCA_027575585.1 Percopsis omiscomaycus | reverse complement strand
GCTGGAGCTGTGGTGTTCACTACCTTGGACCTCAATAGTGGCTATTGGCAGGTTCAGATGGATAAAGACAGCAGAGAAAATACTGCCTTCATCTGTCCCTTGGGGCTCTACCAGTTCAAGGTAATGCCTTTCGGACTTAAAAATGCCCCAGCATTTAGTAAGCACTCAGTGTGCTGTGAAGCCCTTAGTTGGCTGCGACCATTTAAACTAGCCTGATGAGACAAAACAAAGTCGAAACACGTCGCTAGTGGAGTCCACACGTAGGACGTCTGAGCGGACCAAAAGCCGGAAGCTGGGACCCCGGGAGTAGTGCCTCAGGGGAAAACCCAATTACGCATCCAGGACATGGACCCGGAGCCCTCCATTGACAAGCCGACGCGATGACGCGGGAAGCTGAGAAGCAAGGCCAAGATGTGCTGCATTGCCTGCCGTACTCCCTGGTAAGCCCCACCTAAAACATTGTACTTACCTGTACTTACCTGTACTTACCTGCTCTCCTGTAACCTGTAAAGAAAGGAAAAAAACAAAGATACATACTCGCCTATAAAAGCACAACAATGTGAAGACCCAAAGAAGAAGGTACGAAGACGACTCTGTTTGGCTGGGGGGATCACCCCTATCTCCTGTCCTAGGACTGTGCCTAAACTTCGTCGGTGCCTGTTGGCAAAGGCGAAATATACAACTACTTAACCTAACCTAACCCTAACCCTAACCTAACCCTAACTCAGGCTCAATATACGCGTCTCTATACAATGGTCTTCTTTAAAAGCACAGATACACATGCCTTGCTACATAAGAGCAGCTTTCATCCAAAACACACGTTTAGAGGTATTATCAAATCCCAAATTATTAGATTTGTTAGATTATGTACACTTGCCACAGACATGGAAGAAGCTATCATGGTCTTATTCAAAGCACTTCGTAAGAGGGGCTATTCGAAACGCTTTCTACGTTCCATTAAATCACAAACCTTGATTGAACTGGGTCCTAAACAGGACTGCTCTAATTTAATTTCTGACCTGAACCCTCTTGAGAATCTGAGTGTTTATTCCACAGACTCAGGCAATATAGATTGGAGGTTTGAAACTAACCCTAATGCTGACCCTAACCTTAACCTTAGTATTCATTCTACTTTTTCTGATAACCCCATCCCTGATATTAACCCTAATCTTAACCTCAGTATTCATTCTATCATTTCTGATGACCGCATTCCTGACCTTAACCCTGACCTGAACCTTAGTTTGCATTCAGTTACCCTTTCTGACCTCATCTCTCCTTCTTTAACATGCATCTTTTCAGACTTGCATTCTATTATTTTTCCAAACCTACTGGGGGAGACGGGGAGCTCACCGGGTCCCAGAGGAGTAGCCGGGAACCCTCCATCACAGTCTAACCATATTATTCCATTTATGGTCTTTTACTTTCCCTCCTTGGAGTTTTTTATTCAGAGGTTATGCTTGCCCTGATGGGACTGCAAATTATTAATGAGACATGACTGGTTTTCTAATGTGTGTGGCCTGCTTTCCTTGCGTGGTGTTTGTACCCATGTGGTGGACATTATGTCCATTACTCTGACTTCAGCACTTGTATTCATCTGGCACTTCTTTTGCATGATTTTACACTCCGAGTGTATACTTTTTTCCATTTCTATGGTTGCCTAGTGGAAGATTGATTTGCATGCGTGTGTGTATATATATTCTTTTATATATATATATATATATCTGTGTATGTGGATATGTAGACATGTATGGATGTAGATTTTGATTTACTACTTCTGACATGTAGAATGCATAGTAGGATGAATGTTGAGAGGATGTAGTGAATGAATACAGATTATTTCCCATGATCCACCACAGGGGGCGGAGCTAATTAGTCCTTCCACATTGCACCGTTACAGGGGTGACCGGCTTCTTAGACCTTTCTCTTGGGACACCAGAGCCTTCAGTTCATATCCCTACAGGGATAGTATATACTCTATCAGAGTATATAGGTTAAAATAAACCTGCCAGACTTATCATTTTTTATCTATATAAACCTAACCTAACCCCCTATCCAAACCCTAACCAACCCTTATCTTAACCCTAAGCCTAACCAGGCAGACTTATTACATCATACACGGATGGGATACCTAAACTTAAACGCCAGATGGCGCTATTCCAAAACCATAAGGTTTATTCCCAACCCTTATCTTAACCCTAAGCCTAACCAGGCGGGTTTATGAAATCATACACGGATGTAATACCGAAACCTAAATGCCAGATGGCGCTATTCCAAAACCATATCCAACTTGCGGTTGTTGCCAATGCCAAGTAATGTGACATGAACGGGAGCTGCGGACGACGAGCGTCGGCCAGTGCATTGCCTTTGGCCTCCCATTCAACTGCCCAGTCGTCGGACGAAGCGGGGGAGGTCACCGAGAAAGCTTAACCAACCTAACCTAACCTAACCTAACCTAACTTAGCCCTAACCTAACCCTAACCTAACCTAACCCTAACCTAACCTAGCCCTAACCTAACCTATCCCTAACCTAACCTAACCCTAACCCTAACCTAGCCCTAACCTAACCTAACCCTAACATAGCCCTAACCTAACCTAACCTAGCCCTAACCTAACCTAACCTAGCCCTAACCTAGCCCTAACCTAACCTAACCTAGCCCTAACCTAACCCTAGGCTTAAGCTATTCGATAAATTGTGTCGGTCTAATATTTGTGAACAAATATTTTCTTTTTCTTATTTCCATATTATCCCTTCCTTCGGGTCTTTTTAATTCAATTTAATTGCCCTTGTAATATGACTTCTCACCTTATGTTACACTTCAATTAATGTTTTTCATGTAAAAGTATGGGCTAAAAGTATTGTTGGGACAAATGGAAAGATTTTTGAGGTCAACTCCAGCGTCTGAGTTTCAGTTCCGATGAAGGTTTTACTTGTGGGGGAGGGGCATCGAATACTTAGGATTGTGTCATCAGCAGGCATGCTCCCTCCTGCAGTGCTGACATCACTAACATTCCATTCCCCCCCCCCCAAATCAGCCCCCATTGCTCTGTTCTATATCCCCTTCACCAATTAACCCTGTCTCCGAGGTTTCTTCTCTCTAACTCTTCAACATTCACTTCCTTTTCCCACTGGGTCCAACGTGGGAGTAGCCTTTGTGAGGTCAGGCTCTAGAAAAGACCTAAATATTTGCTGATCAGCAGAGCTGATATTGCCAGACGCTCCGTACAACAAAGGACTTGGTTCATAGCGCGCGCACACACACACACACATACACAGACACACACGCCTCACTGTTCTCGCTCTAAACTCTTCAAACGCCAGCCACCATCTTCCCCGCCGCACAAAGCCCACAGCTCACCATTGCACATTACAGTGTGGTTTGGTGGCGGTTGGTTGAGAGATACAAATGGTCCAAAATGACGGCGTCTTATCACACGCCGGTGTGTTGTCTGTATGTGCTTATCAGGAGAGCAGTGCCTCTAGAACTGATAGTGAATTACAGCACACACCAAGAATATGTGATATAAGGCAGTGGGGGAAGGGAAGAAGGAACCAGAGAGAAGAAAAAAGAAGGCAGATTCAGTGAGGTAGGAAAGGAAAATAAAGCTGACAGAACAATGAGGGAGAGCTACAGGCTAGTGGGGGGAGAGAGAGGCAGAGAGAGGGGCAGATGGAGAGAACTCAGTTTGAACTAGAGAGGTACAGTCACATCCTGTTGGATTTGAGCAGATAAAGGGCTGGCAAAGAGTTGGTGTGCCAGTGTGCATATGACCTGTGTACCCGTTTGATTGCGTAACTTCTGCAAGTTTCCGTGTGGGTGAAGTCCTCATAGCCTATATGTGTGTCATGGTTTTACTGCACTTTGCCGGAGATTAGCTGTTCACCTTTTACGGTTGGGAGAGAGACATTGTCATTCAGCCAGAGAGGGAGGAGGGGTCGATGGAGAGAGTCTGGGAGGGAGCTACAGGAGGAAAAGGAGTGGCTTTGCGTAGATAGCTATCCTTTCTGCCGGAGTAAGTTCTCTCAGTGTCGGCTATAGGAGGGAAAACTGAGAAACAAGCCAGCAGTGGGGGAAAGGAGAAGGAATCTAACATCAAAGCGCATTTTACTCCCAGGTATGTAATGGTCTCTAACAGCTTCTAAGATTATTGAGACAAAACAAAAAGGAAAAACCAACAGAGGATTCTGATGCTGATTCTTATGCTATATGCCTCCAACACCATGATGATGGATCATTTCATCTGTGTGGGCTTGTATGTGTTCAACTTTGAGTGTACAGTTGTATTTCTATATGAATACATATCCATATACTGGAACTATGTGCTTCAGTGAAGCTGGATCTGTATCAACAAGGGCTGAAGGCAACTGACCCCATTTAGGTACCACAATATCTTCATGTAAAGCTGCTCAGATCCCAGGACGTGCTTGTATGATGTTGTACCTTGCGTTAACACTGCTCTCCCTGGAGGGGGCCAGGGAGAGCAGGAGGTCTAGTGCTTCCTGTCCTCATCTGTCTTTTGGTGTGTGGAAAACAGAGAGATGGCATCGGCAGCACCCCCCAAAAGGATGGTATCTTCTGTCTTCATCACGCTGGCATCTCCCTACCGGGCCACGGTGACCCAGCAACACACACTGCAAACGCACAGTGCTCCTGCCAAGGATGAGCGGCGTGCGGCTGTACCAGTTCACCCAGGTGACAGACACAAGAAGGAGAGCGTTTCCTTGGAGTCCTGTGGGACGCCAGCCCAAACAGCTGGCTGGGCCAGAGGTTCAGAGGCCAGCTTGGCCCGGCCTGGATCAGGCCCGGGAGCGCCACAGACAGCCAAGGCGTCTCAAGGTAAGGATCAGAACCAGTGGTGGTAGAAAAGATGAGCGATCCAATTTTCTGTACTTGATTTGTGTCCGGAATGCGTAACACTCCTCTCTACTCACACATTCTCTACTCCTCCCCATGCTGGGCTGTAATGTAGGGTTCAGAGAGCACTAGCACACTGAGGAGTGTACCATTAAATGTATTTTATCCCCCTTTATGCCTCGCCCAGGGCTCTTACCTCCCTCGCTTCGCCCATCTCTGGGCACAGACTGGACTGAAGACTCATCTCCTCCGCTGCCTCCTGTTTCCCCAGAGGTCCTCTGCCCCTTGTTGTCAGCGGGCCAATCAGGGCTTTCTAACAAACAAGTATGAGGTGCTCTCATCGCACTTACATCAGCTGACAACTCTCACCATGTGTTCACTGTCACTTCCTGTCAAGTAATGCAGCTGTCATTTGCACACATTTACATCACATTTGCATACGTATATTGTTGCTGATAACCACTGCCCTGCATGAAACAGTGCGGTGAACTAAAGTATCTGCAAAACAGTAGAGAAACAGCAGTCCAAAGGTATAACCTTTATTCTCGTTTTCTCTTAGAAAGTAATGTTCTGCACCACCGTTGTGGTCTGTTTCACAAACTTCATCTCGTCTTTCAAATAAAACTAGCAGGACATTTGAATGCATGCAGGTAACAGGGGGATTTATTTAGCTGAGCGCTCACAATGAATGTGTTCTCATGTGTTCAATAACACAAGCTGCATTCCAGCTCTACTGTATCAAGAAAAGGAATAGAAAATGATTATTCACAGATGTTATTGTCATTGTTGAGTGTTTGAATCATTTTGTATACTCATTACAAATGTTACCATGCTGGGCATTTATTGTTTCTTGTTTAGTATATATCCTAATAGTCTTAATTATTTATTCCAACCTCGTCTATTTCTATTTTCACCATATGAGATTTAAAATATCTGGGGAAATATTGTTCTTATTGCAAGTGTTGTTATTCTGGCCCCGTTTTTGTGGCTTAGTCAATTTAAGTAATGTATATGTAAACAGTGTCTCTGAAAAGTTTTCGTCTACGCCTTGTCACCAACTGTAGACTTGCAGTTGCATTTCTTGTTATCCAAGGAAACATCTATTAGATTATCTGAACAATGCTCAACAATGGTTACCATGCCAAGCCTGGAATGAAGTCACACAAGTGAAACTACTTGTTTGTGTGCATGATTGGATGCATGATGGATGAATTACAGTACTTGGTTAATTTTTAACCTACAACATTTGCTTCACAAGCAATTTCCGCTGTATAATCCAAGTTGGCTAGGATGGATGTTCCATCAACCTTTCCATCAAGCTGTCTTTTCCTATGTTAATCAGACATTTAGGCTGACACATTTTACAGTTTGGCTCTATCTGTTCACAGCCGTGTCCACAAAACAGGGGGAAAAGGCCACCATCTAGTGGGGAACATAACAGTGTCCAGGAGCTGAGTCCAGAGAGCAAAGGTCAGCTTAACAACAAGACCATTCAAATCCGGGGGATATTTTTACGGCGCTAACATTACATACTTCAAAAGGACATGTGTGTTTCTTTATGTTGGTTTCCATTAATATATCATATATAACCTATGGAGTCTCAACAGCAGAGAATGATGGAACTCTAAACTTAATGGTTTTTCAGTCACAAATTGCCACAGGTGGGAGTTTGGAAAATTGGGTCCAGGTCTGAATTGCCTGGATCCCAGTTAAAATGTACCCTTTAACTGTCCTTCATTGACAGGACACATATTTATAATATCCAGCTATTAATAGCATATTAATAACTAATATCATTAATAGTATTTGTGTGTTTGTGTCTTTCCAGAGGTTTGTGGCTTCTGTCGGAAGACAGTGGCTCTCAATGAACCTGCGATAGAAGCATTAAATAGGACTTATCATGACACTTGCTTCCAGTGTAGGCAGTGCCATGTACCACTGGCGGCTAAACTGTACTACAATAAGGCTGGAATTCCACTCTGTGAAGACTGCTACCAGGTTAGGACAACCTCAACTCAACGATCCCAAAGCTATTTGACACTAAACTATTCTTCAAGACACATATCTTTCTCCATTCCTTAGGCTAGTTTGGAGCTTTGCTGGGCATGTGGTGAAGTTATTAAAGACCATGTGATTCGTGCACTGGAACGAACATATCATCCTTCTTGCTTCATATGTACCACGTGTAGTCAGACAATTGGAGAGCAAAGATTTGCTCAGGGAGAGGTTGGGGACGTTTACTGCATCCAAGACTACTACAGGTATTGTATTGCATTGTATTGCATTGTATTGTATTGTATTGCATTGTATTGCATTGTATTGTATTGTATTGTATTGTATTGTATTGCATTGTATTGCATTGTATTGCATTGTATTGTATTGCATTGTACACACAGACTCACAGAAGGCCTCAATCGGCCTCAAAGTGGAAATGAAACAATGTAGCAACTGTGAGATAACAGATGTTTTATGTATCCTTTCCATTTTCCAATACTGTTAAATTAGTTATAAGAGAGAAACATATCACGTGTTTGTTTTGTTTTGTTACAGTAGTACAGCTCAGCCTTATGACACCGCTATGGTTCAGTCACAGTCATCAAGTTGACCGTTCGGTAAACAGGACTTCCAAAATAGTTAATTGTGATCAGATCGTTGCTTTTTTTTTGTTGCTTTTTTTAGTGCTCAAATTGTATTTGACGCCAGTGAATAATAATATGATATTTTATATTTATATGTTTTAATAGTTTAATAATAATAGGTTAACAGCTTCAGCAACCCTTTTTATTGTGAGTTGTCAGACTGAAAAGTAAAGTAAATCACAGAGGCTGAGTTTCCAGGATGGTGCAGTGTAGGATTTTGCTGTTTCAGTTCCCATTTAAGATCCATTGGACTAAGATGAAGTGCATTTCAAGCTACATTGGAATCACTGAGAGCATTTCTCTGTGTTTCTTGTTTGTCCTAAGAAATATATAATATAATGTAGGCCATTATAATGTATTTGTCCAGACAGGCCAACTGCAAATTATGATAATTACCTTTTAAATGTTGTTTCACATTTGAAGTAACTTTCAGTCTCTACTTTTACTTTGGCCCGTGAAGGAAATATGCCCCACAGTGCAACGCCTGCAAGCAGCTCATCATCCCGACAGAAGATGGCACTGATAGCTACACGGTGGAATGCCTTGGGCGTTCCTTCCATGAGGACTGCTACCGCTGTGAGGTAAGCTAGCTGCTAGCGCTGTGAGGCAAGCTAGCTGCTACCGCTGTGAGGTAAGCTAGCTGCTACCGCTGTGAGGTAAGCTAGCTGCTAGCGCTGTGAGCTGAGCTAGCTGCTAGCGCTGTGAGGCAAGCTAGCTGCTAGCGCTGTGAGGTAAGCTAGCTGCTAGCGCTGTGAGGCAAGCTAGCTGCTAGCGCTGTGAGGTAAGCTAGCTGCTAGCGCTGTGAGGTAAGATAGCTGCTAGCGCTGTGAGGCAAGCTAGCTGCTACCGCTGTGAGGTAAGCTAGCTGCTAGCGCTGTGATGAAAGCTAACTGCTAGCGCTGTGAGGTAAGATAGCTGCTACCGCTGTGAGGTAAGCTAGCTGCTACCGCTGTGATGAAAGCTAACTGCTAGCGTTGTGAGGGGAGCTAGCTGCTACCGCTGTGAGGTAAGCTAGCTGCTAGCGCTGTGATGAAAGCTAACTGCTAGCGCGGTGAGGGGAGCTAGCTGCTACCGCGCTGTGATGAAAGCTAACTGCTAGAGTTGTGAGGGGAGCTAGCTGCTACCGCTGTGAGGTAAGCTAGCTGCTAGAGCTGTGATGAAAGCTAACTGCTAGCGCTGTGAGGGGAGCTAGCTGCTACCGCGCTGTGATGAAAGCTAGCTGCTAGCGCTGTGAGGTGAGCTAGCTGCTAGCGCTGTGAGGTGAGCTAGCTGCTACCGCGCTGTGATGAAAGCTAACTGCTAGCCCTGTGAGGTGAGCTAGCTGCTAGCGCTGTGAGGTGAGCTAGCGTCGGACAGCTAGTGGGGGAGGGGGCATGCCTACATATTCAGTAATTGTCTACAATTCTTTCCATTCTGTCACAGATATGTGTCATCCAACTCTCTCCTGAGCCCAATGACCATGGCTGCCACCCCTTGGATGGAAGGGTGCTTTGTAAATCGTGTCACCTGAGCCTGGTTTCTGCCCCAAACTAAGCTATACCAGGAGGATATGCCACCATAAGAACAGTGGGAAAAGTCTTCATTCAAGAAGATGGGAGACTGTCATTATGCATGTATAAATGGTCACAAGCTCGATAGAATAATCATTCCATATAGTTATTTGACTACAGATAAACATTTATAATGTTGTTTCTTCTTATTTTATATCTTGCACTCTTAATTCTTAATAACTTGATACACTACAAAAAAAAACACCAAAGATATTTATTTTTTAAAAACTTTTTTTTTTAAAACATGGTATATACAATGTTTAGTCTAGATGACGTTTTGTAAATCTTAAACAATATATATATCAATCAATTCATAATTTTCTATAACAAATAAACTAATATATTTTCTAGAGCCTGGGGCCAATTTTCCACATTGACACTGTCAATAGCCTGCCGACCTACTGTCAATAGTCTACCGATGGCCTGGGATCCTACCTGTAGGGCCTACATTCGCAAAACAGATCACGGAAGCAGGTTCACACAACAGGCACATTAACTGCATGTAACCACTAGGGGGAAAAAGTCAATAAAACATTTCTTCTGTAAAAATGTGTCTCTTTGTCTAAATGTATAGACTGCACATTTCAATCAGTGCGATTAAACAAGACAGATATGCTTCTTAACCCTGATGAGTTACTGAACTATCTGCTCTACGAGTGATTTAACTGGATGACTGCAAACGGAATCATTTTGATTTCTGCGGCTCTGATTTTGTGTCACAGCACAGCTCGGTTAGAAGTTTCAGTCTTTCTCAAAATTATGCCAAATTATAATTACATCGCATAATGCCTACATACATTTAGAAAGTTTAAGATTGTTATGCAATGGAAATTCGCTGAGGTGAATGAAAATGAATCTAAAGTGAGTTTTTAATGAATACCAGGTTACGGTGTGTAACTGTCTATCCTCAGCACGCGGTCACGCTGCCGTGACCAATGGCCTTCGTGCCTGCATTGTGCCCGGACATTGCATTGCCACGTAAAGACCCATCTTTGATTCGGATCTTCTCGGAGTAGACACTCCGTTGGTAACGCGTTCCCACGCCTCGGGTAGCAGACACACGCACACGCCTAGTGCTCATTCTCGAGCACGCGCAAATCCATGGGAAATCAACCTTGGGAACCGCGCAGCTCGCTCCCTGTTCTGAGGCGCACGCACGTACTCACGCACGCAGGGCCGCCACACACAGCACAGCGGTCGGGCACCGGGCCGAGGAGAGCATTTACGGAATCCGTTGTCGTTCATTTTGTGAGGCGGACGCACAGACCGACCGGCGGGGATTAAAACGTGCCAGAGCCTATGTGTTAAGAGGAGGACATAGCGAGCAAAATGGTTCGGGAGACCAGACACCTTTGGGTGGGGAATTTACCCGAACATGTTCGAGAGGAGAAAATAGTTGAACATTTTAAGAGGTATGTTACGTAAGAGGAGTCTTTGAGGCAACCCGCGTTAGGTTGTAGGATGCTAATCACTAGCTTGCAAACAGGCTAATGTATCTAGTGGCCTTTTGCGTTTTCTAACTAAGATCCCAGTTTAAAATATAGCTTTCTACAATCATAGCGTAGTTGCACGAAAAAAACCGTCAACGTAGGTCGTTTTAATATGTTCGATATTTAGCTTTCCTAAACTTACAACAAGGAGGAAGTAACGTTAGCTAGGACGGATAGCCTTCCACCCTACCGACCATTTTGTCGGAAGGCTCCAGTCAAGACGTTTCCATGTTCACTAACAAGCTAACTGCTGGCTAACGTTAGTTTGCTAGCCACGTCTCTACACGACTCGTGGAAACTAAACGTGTGGCACATGAAACCCTTATTTAAGGTGCCCGTTTAGTTAGCCTTTGCTTCCTGGCATGAATAGTAATATTAATCATTAGACCGGATATCTAAAGTAACGTTAGCGTTGCTGCTACGTAAACAAGCTACATGGCTAATTAGCTCTCTAGTACTGCCAGTTTGACAACGATTGGCGTTGCAATGGAACATTTGTCAGCACTATTGTTTTTTTTTTGCCAAATTGAAAGCCATTCTTGCATTCAGTGGCATACCATTATTTTAAAATGTTCAATGTAAATGTTTACGTCTCTGTGATCATAATCATTAGAAATAGCTGGTTATCGTTAAATCAAACCTCCACCGTTTGGTCAATGAAGCAACGGCCTCTCGACCCATTAGCACAGGACCCAACTAGTTCAATAAAAGTATTATCGCAGCCAGTTGTGTCTTAAGCTCTTGAGCAACAAAACCTCCTCTATAGTAGCCAGCTTGGCTACACGTTCTTTCTGAATTATCAGAGAAACCGTTGCAGCACAGAGCCAGGAATACTGCTGTTGAATGGAGCTTCTTAAATTGCCTTCTCACGGTATTAATACCACTGTCCAGCTCAGTGCTGTCAAATTGTACTGAATTAACATATTAGATTAATCCATTTATTAATTGGTTCTTACACCGTCCTTTATGATCAGAAGATGTGCTCTGATCCTGAACCACAAGTGCATAGTTTCTCTCCTTGCTGTTGTACATTATGTATGTCTTTTGAATGCCCTTTCCTTCGCAGGTATGGGCGTGTGGAGAGTGTTAAAGTCCTGCGGAAGCGGGGCTCGGACGGCGGCGTGGCAGCCTTTGTGGATTTTGTGGATATCAAAAGTGCTCAGAAAGCTCACAATGCTGTCAACCAGATGGGAGACAGAGACCTCCGGACGGACTACAATGAGCCTGGGTCAGTACCCAGTGCGGTTCGCGGTCTCGAAGACAACCCCCCCTCGAGCAGTCGAGACGTTTCAGGATTCTCTAGGGGGGCAGTGGGTCCTGTGTTTGGCCCCCCGGGGCCCCTCCACGCCAGAGAGGGGCGCTATGAGCGGAGAATAGATGGGTAAGTGGACAAGGTCTCCCGTTTACGTCCTGGGGAATCTAGGTATCAAACACGCTTTATCACATGAAATCATGTTCTCATAGCTTTGTTATTTGAGAATGGGGGGAAGTCTTGAGGGGTAAGAGAGAGGTAATCTAGGGATTGTTCGACTCATCCGTATCGACTCGTCTCGCCTTGCCCAAAGGATCTAAGTAAAATAGGAATGCAGTTATCATTTGATTCCAGGTAAATGTCATTGATGTTTTGGCCTCCAGATGGATTTTACATCCTCAAGGAATATCCTGGTGAGTCTTGGATATTACATTTTGTCGGAATCTACACTGAGTTTTTGGATATATTTTTTTTTTCAAGAAGATGGGATCTAATTTAAAAAATAAAATAAAAACGTATATTGGATTGATTGAAACCGGAATTAAATCATTTCTCTTGAAGGATACTTTTTTAATATGTATAAATCTAATCAGATAATCTTATTAACAGAAGGATCAAACATTTTCAGTGAATAGAATAACTTTTCCTCTTGGTGCTGTTTAAGGGTTGGACTCCTTTTGAAACGCTTTCCATACCTGGATATCAGCTCTAATGGATTTAATAGGTTTATACATGGATATATGAATCTTCCATTGATAAGGCATCATAGAAAAGGTCCAGTAGTTTTCCTAGATTATTTCAAACAGTTTAGGGCCAGGTGTGTGCATATACATTTCTAATTTTTCCTGGATCTGGAGACTATACAAAGAAGAATTTGCAAGAACATCTTCCATTGAAAATTGTGGGGATATACATTTTTTTTTTGGATTGATGGCCACGAAGACCGCTGAAGACCTCTGCATTTGGATGTACCCTCTTGGAAGCAGCTTATTCAAGATGATGCACAATGGATGTATTGATGTGGCCCAGTGTGTGGATTGCCATCGAGTACCATCGCCATCGCTTTGGATTAATGAGTGTTTGGATTAGCTGCCAGGCCTCGTGGTCTGAGGTGAAGAACAGCCTTCAAGATGTCCATATTACACAGGGAACTAATTTTTTTTTTAAAGGAAACTTTCCCAAAGTTATTACAAAAAGATGAAGACTTCCACACCATACACTAGATAGGAGGATTAAAGGTTTGGAATTAATATCGTCCTCGTAAAAAGGAATTATTTATGATGCCGATCATAGCATTTGAAGGTTTGCAAGCCCCCATTTAATGTAACTATTGGCATTATCCAAACAGGAATAAGTACTGTCCATTTGTAAATGTGAAGCAAGAACTGGAATTTTCTCATACTGGAGACCAAGGTGGATATACTTTCCATCGGGCTGACAAGTTACTGACATGAAACTCGGAATGTGCTGAAAAAGTTCAATTCGTAATTTTTTTTTCATATTTATATAGCAAAGATATATTGTTGCTGTTTTTTTGCATATCCTGAAACCCATTAACAAATCAATTTCTTTGGTTTTGTTTTTCCATCCAATGAAGAGGTTAAATAGCCTTATTGTGGATTATACATCAGCAACCTCCTGGCTTGATACTCTACTCGATATTCGAAGATCGCGTGATGCTCGAAGGAACAGTTTTTGTCTAAATAAATCAAACTATTTTTTCCCATTTTGTTTTCCATTTGGGCTCACAAATCTGACTACCTAGATTTTATTTGGATTAGGTTCGGTAACTTCTTTCTAAAAAGGTTGGTATTGTTCTGCCCTCTGCATCTTTATTTTCTAACCTTACTGTGCACCTTGTTTCATGTTATGATATTCTGCACTGCTTTCTGGAAGCAGCGTGGCTTCTCTCCAGCTTCTTATGTTGGCCCACGCTGTTTCCTCTCCCTACCTCAATCTCCTCCTTGGTGGCTCTGCATTGTTAGTCAGACAACTACCATAGGTGGTTCTTTTTAAGAATTTTACAATAATTTGGTATTGGACAAAGTTTTAAGTGCTTTAAAAAAAAAATTGTGGTATTAAACTTAATACCAACTTTGATTACAAACATTGGTTGAGCTCATAAGTACTTCCCTATAATATAAATTTTTTGACATGCTCAGTAGCTGGAGTATCAGCCTTCTGTTATGATGTATGCGATTGATTAAAGTCTGTGAGGAAATATCCTCATATTATAATAACACTAAAAGACAATGTTGTTGTGTTTGACATATATTCTCTCCTCTTGTGTTTCAGTATTGCATACCTTTGACCGTTGGCCATCTTTTTTTTTTTTACAGTCATGACAAATCCTCTTGTGTTGATTCATCCATTTTTAGAATGTTCCCTTTAAAAAATATATATATATCTTTCAAGTTAATGAAATTACATGTTACCTTTGGCAGTGTCGGCCTTTTCTCTCCCACATCAGTTGCTATGGGCCTTTAGTTGCAGAACATATTCTGGGAAGAGAGCCACCAGTTTCTCTTCTTAGAAACTATACTAAGTGAAATGCCCAGCGTGGCATTTACAGCTAATGCCTTGGAAAGTGGGTAAAGGCATTTAAGGTAGACTTTACGTCAATGACGCTGCTACTGCCAATTGTACACCATTTTGTACTTGTATGTATACATACATACATACATGCATATATACACACACACACACACACACACACACACACACACACACACGTACGTATCATTTTACAGTTACCAATGACCAAACCATTCCTTTGGCCTGCTCACTCTGCGCTTTTGCCTATGAATTTAAGACGAGCTCTAATGCAGTACTACCTATTTGGATTGTATCTGTTGCATTTAACAATATGTAAAGCTTTCCCAATACAGTTTTCTGTTCACCGGCGACGTTTGGAAACAAAACGATGATTTCTCTTGGTTTGTTCTCTCGTCTTCTTCCTTTGCAGCAGCTCAGAGAGCCGGGAGCGTGCGTACGACCACAGCCCGTATGGACACCACGAACGCGGTGGCACTTTTGACAGGCAGCGTCACTACAGCACTGACTATTACCGGGATCGCTCCATGTTTGCTGCTGCTGGCCCGGGAGGCGGAGCCATGGCCGGGAGCTTTGAAGCCACGGACCCACACTTTGAGTCTAGGCTCCGGGACTCGTTCACGCTCACGAGCGCTGCCCGCCGGGACCTCTACCGGGACGACAGGGGGCGCCGTGTGGAGCGGACCTACCACCAGCGCCGCAGCCGATCCTCTCACTCCTCGCAGTCACGGCATCCCTCGCCACAACGGAGCACAGGGCAGACCCCTAAAGCGCCCCACTCCCCTAAAAGAGCACCGCTGTCTCCCGGCAGGGGCCCACGTTCCCGATCCCGCAGTCGGTCCTCCAGCTCGGATTCTGTCAGCAGCACCAGCAGCACCGGCAGCGGCAGGTTAGCTTCACTGCTAGCTTCACTGCTAGCTTCACTGCTAGCTTCACCGCTAGCTTCACTGCTAGCTTCACCGCTAGCTTCCTAGTAATGCTCTGCTCTCCACAGCTGTTACAGTTACAGTTACAGCATTTAGCAGTCGCTTTTATCCAAAGCGACTTACAATTACATTGTTCCATTACATGGAGCAGGTAGGGGTTAGGTATCTTGCTCAAGGATGCTTACAGGTAAGCCGACTCTGGGGCTTGAACCCACAACCTTCTGGCTGGGAGTCCAACACC
>JAODLI010058555.1:0-15505 GCA_027575585.1 Percopsis omiscomaycus | reverse complement strand
CAGCTGCCACCAATCAGTAACGAGAGTGAAATCCATCCACCAATCATCTCTGGGTCTTGGCACACACCTATCTGCATCGGAGATTGGGACAGAAGCACAGGACACACACGCATGCCAACCACCAATGACCTGCAGTCATAACAGTAACCATTCAGCAGTCCGACAGCAAAGGATGAATTCTTGTTCTGCAGGTTCCACTCAGCCTACCATATGTTGAAATGAATACTAGAAGTAACCTATCTGTTTGTTGCAATCGTCATAAAACCACTAAATGTCGCATCTCACCAATATTATTTATTTATTCAGTAGGCCAAGGGCCGGAACCAGGGTTTGGAAAAAAGTCCGGGGGGGTAATATTAGTTGGGGTTTTGGTTTAATCAACATTACACATATAAACATAAATAGACCTGTTGCTATTTACAAGAAACTATTTTGCTTTACTCCCCAAACCCACCCCCCGCCACATGTGGGAACACTCTGTGTGTGTGGTGTGTACAGGCTTCCTATAGTTTCTTCAATCAGCATACTGAAATGATAAAATTAATATTTAGGCAGACATAGCTTATTATTACTTTATTATCAATGCAAAGGCCAACAGAGAAAAGCTCTGTTTTCCACCTCTCTGTCCCTTTGCTTAATGTCCTCCATTCTCTTCTGCTGGCTGCCTTCCTCTTCATGGTGCTGCTTTAAATTTGGCTTCTTTGTCAGGTGATGTCTAAAGTGTTCTGTGAGGATAGGCATTGTTAAATTAGATCTATTATCAATGTGTTGATAATTTACTATAAGGTAGGTGTGGATCTTTCATTTTATTATGCATTGCTGAATGAATAATAAATCATAAGACCATTATTGGAGTCTTTCTGGCTAGCGCTATTGTTTTGCTATGAGATAACCAAATCTGATAATGGATCATTTGCAACGCCATACAGTTCAGGCAGCAGGTTTAACTATATTTTTATCTCCACAACATTAATTAAACATACTGGGTAATTTGAATGGCAATTTGCTGCCTCCCTATATGTTTAAAGAACACTTCTCATGTTGTCACTTTTGTTGTCACAAAAGTTCACGGTGGTTGAACCTTTGCACGCTGGTCCGCGAACCTGCGCGTCAGAGTGCACTGCTGTGTGCGTCGGAGCTCACTGCGCTCCACGTCCCTGTAGCGAGCACATGTGGAGCCAGGCATATGACACAGCCAGACATATACCAGTTGACCAATGTTAATGCCGTTCTAGATGTATTGTGAATTAAACCAATAACGTTTTCTGAACAAGTGTGCTTCATCAATTGTTTTGTTTTGAAGGAGAAAAAAAGCATATATTGCTGGACTCTCTTGAGACCAACTAGAACATTTGGCGAGACTATTGAGCAAGTCCGAGTACAAATACCAACAAGTTCAAGACTAGTCCGATACAATAGAGAAACGTTTAGAGACCGGACTCGAGGACTACAGCACTGACATAGCACCATACATGACCTTGATATGGGGACTTACTTGACAGCAGAAAAGGCTTTGTAGTGACCTTGTATATTGGATGCACCATCTGTGGCATGCCCAATGAGTTTGCTTAAATCCAATTTCAGGTTATCAGCAACCTGTGAAAGCCTATTGACAAAATACTGACCTGTTGACAATAGTGACAAGCCTATCATGAATTGTGTCTGTGACATATCTCATAACAACAGAACACTGGTCCTGGGAGGTGATATTCTGAATGGTGTCAACATCTGGAAGAACATCCCAGCTTTTGTGATGTCTTCCACAATGCTCTCCTGAATAAGCTGCTGAATTGGGGCAATGATGGCGTTGATGGTTCTTGTAGACAGCAATGTCATCAGGGAACCCCCTTTGCCTCAGATTGATGCATTTTCTTTGATTTGTCAATGGATTCAGCTACATGCTCTCTTAGGCACAGTTACTATTAAGGTCACATAGTTACTATTAAGGTAACAGGTCATACTTCGGCTACTATTGAGAAAGTGTGAACTGTTACCTTAATAGTATCTTGTTCTTCTTAGAGCTGGTGAACATGTCTCCAGTCCGCCCTGCCACTCATGTCACATTGTCTCTCCTTATCTGTCTCATATCCTTTTCTCCGCTCTCCTCTTGTCCCACAGTCTCTACAAAAGCTAGCTACTAGCTATACTTAAATCTCCTTAACATTACTAGCTCACAGTATCAATTAGATCACAGCCATGTGATTTAGTTTTGTTTTATTTGATTATAGAATAATAAATACATAATTTGAATGATCAAAAACAACCGGATCTTCTGCTTCAGTTGAAAGATGGCATTCAGCACAAAGTAGCCCTTTTTACATTTTCAGCATTTACATTGCGAGAATATTGTGCATTCATTCCGTCTCACTGTTATGTGTAAAAGGTATGGAGGTGGAATGGGGGTCATTGTTGTTCTGAGCAGGCGAAAGTAGCCTGGTCACACAATGATGTCTGTATAAAATGGAACACGGCATATGGAACAGGGTTGTGACGTTTTGATGAAGCTTGCTACCAGAGTCATGTATCCACATGCACGGTATTATTTCATAAATGAAATAGACTGAACTCCCTATTAGGATGTTGCACATGGACGTTAACGTAAGGTGCCTGCAGTGTGCGGAAAGGATCACAAACTATACTATTGGCTTTGTTTGCATTATTTGCATTTAGAGAGCAAATGTTTCTATCCACTAAAAAAAATATGTACGTAAGTTTTTATGTATTAACAGTACCAAGTTTGATTTATAAATTACATCTGCAACTCTAAATTAGCATTTCCTTCAAATGTTACCTTGGTTTATTTTACGTTATATGTTGCACACTTGGACACAAAGGGACTTCCAGGCATGCAAAAGTTTAAAATTAATCTAATTTACTGTCTGTAAATACAGAAACACAAGCACATCGGTAAACGTGGTTACATACAGTAGGCTTCTCGCATCTTCTGACTGACATGTGCTAAACATTAACGTTCCCTCTTAAACTTGCTTGAACCATAAAATGTTCACTCCAACACTAGTGGTGGGAATTTCGCATCTTTTTACTGACTCAGATCTTTTAATCTCGGTCAGTAAAATGAACTAATCTTTTTTCGAGTCATTTCGTTCATTTTAACTATAGGCTAAGTGCGGCGCTTGTGGGCGATGTAAAAACTAAAAAACAATAAAGGGGGCACAGCTATATGTCTTGCTTTAGATGACAAAGTAGCCTATAGTCCTATACACAAACTCACTTCTTGATCAGCATAATAGGTAGCCTATGAGTCATGAACTGATCCTTTCTGTTCCCTGTGCTTAGCCCACTTTCCTGTTGCTGAACCTATAGGCTACAACTGTCATGTGACAAATGAGCGAAAGACAAAGCCTAAAGACCCATAGTTATGAGTGCTGAACTAATCATTTCTGTTTCCTGAGCCTATGCAGCTGCCATGTGACGAGTGAACGTTAAGAGTCCAAGACCATTCACGCATGCGTGAGAATGAACTAATCAGTCACTGAGACAACTCATTACTCCGGGTCATATAAAAGATTACTTAAAAAAGAACGAAACATTCACAAGCAACACAACACTATCCAACTCTGCACTCACACAACCGGTATTTTAGCAGGATACAGGTGGCTACAGTACTGATTTCCTCATTAGCATACTAGGTGATGTATTATTTAATACGACATGCTGTCTCCTTTTAACTTGCAAATCTCACAATATATATCCCACATTTGCATTCCTGAAAGTCTTAACCACTCATTATATATTTGTGTTGTCACGTTTATACATCTTTTCACTTTTGCTCACCTGTAAATACGAAAGCGCAAGCACATCGGCAAACGTGGTTGCATACAGAAGCAGACACACCAGTCTAGTTTGATGGTGGTAAGTCAGGAAACAGGCTTTATTAATACAATGTGCGCATCAAACGGAGAGAAAAAACTTATGGCTTCACATGGAATGTTTCACCAACGTCTCTGTCAACAACGAGGAATCTCTTGCTTATATAGTTAGGAACAAAGGCCAACAGGGGGGGTTCTTGTCACAATAGCTTTGAAACTAGTTTGATTAGAAGCAAGATGGAGCCTAAGAGGCTGTCCAGTATTTAGCAGGAAAAGTAGCCAATTGGAGTTAGTACATTCTGTCTGCCGGTTGAGACTGTTTGTCCTCTAGAGCATGTGAGTAGTATTTCATATTTTGTATAAAATAAGTAGATTGCACTGTTATCTGGGTTTTTTTAACTCATGAATTTGTTAAAATTCCTTGCCCAGTGAAGCCATTAGCCATTAGCCAGCCATTGAAATATAGTTGTCTAGTTGGAGAGGCTGTCCACTATAGCGCTATTTAGCTAGCTGCTAACTGTATAGCGCCAGCTGTAGCCGCCAGTGTGAGCACGAAGGCAGTGGATGCACAAAGACAAAGGGAGTCTTCCTACAGGAGTCAGGAAGGCAGCAACACAACCTGCCTGGCTAAGTATCAAGCTAATGTTTGTAACTTTTCTTTCTCGTGTTGGTCCTATATTCCTGTAATAACATATGCTCGCAGAGCACGCTCTCAGTGCCAGCCAACAAAGAAATCTGTCTAACCTGCTGTACCCACCCCGATCGGCTACTGCTGCCTTAGTCTGCGTACTCCTTCTCCCACACACCCAGGTTATCCGGCCGGGGGAGTGGGACGGGAGTGCTCATCTCCCCCAGCGTCATCGCTCTTTCCCACCTGGCCATATCCTCTTTTGAATTCCACGCTGTCTCCGTCACCCATCCTGTCGTCACAATTGTCGTCATTCACCGCCCCCCCTGGCCAGTTTGGAGACTTCTTAGGTGAGATGGATGTCCCCTTAAGCTTCTTCCCCGAAGATTGAACACCGATCACGCTCCTTGGGGACTTCAACATCCCCCCAGAGAAGCTGCACTCCGACTTTCTTAATTTATTTTCTTCATTTGACCTCACACTCGCCTTCTCCTCCAACACACAAGGCAGGAAACATTCTGTATCTTGTCTTCCTGCTTGGCCTCTAAACTTTCAGTTACCCCCCTCCCGGTGTCCGATCATCACTTCGTCTCCTTCTCTCTCCCCCTAAATCCTCTCTTGGCCCCTGCTACTTCAACCTGTAGCAGGGGCCATCACCTCTTGTCGTAACCTAAAATCTCTCTCTCCCCATCCTTCTCTTCTGCAGTACTCTCCCTGCTACGGTTGACTGAACAATTCTCTCTCCTATCCCCAGACCAGGCCAGACTTCTACGCTCGTATCCTCTCTAACATCTTCTCTTGACACCCTCTGTCCACTTACTACCAGAACAGTGCGATCTTCTCCCCCCACTCCGTGGCTATCGGAACCTCTACGCGCTTGTAGAACGAAGCTCAGAACGGCTGAGAGGAAATGGAGAAAATCTGACCGGCACTTTTTTGGATCTCACATCCTACCAACGCCTCCTCTCTGAATTTACCTCCTCAATTTCTGTAGCCAAAGCCACCTTCTATCAACATAAAATCCACACCACCGCTGCCAACCCTAGGAAACTGTCTGTATTTCCCCCCCTACTCACACCGCCTGCCCCTCCTCCGTCAGCTGATAATTTTGTAACCTTCTTTTCAAAGAAAGTAAAGGACATTAGCCAATCCTTTGCACCTCCCTCTATCCCTTCTATTCCCACGCTGCCTGTCGATAATTTAAACACTTTCTCTGCCCTCTCCACAGAAGACATAAAAACACTGATTGTATCAAACTGGGCCACAACCAGCCCGCTTGACCCTATCCCTACATCTATTCTCCAAACCATCTCTAATGACATCCAACCATTCCTCACATCCCCAATCAATTCCTACCTGACCACAGGTTTGGTCCCAGCTGCCTTTAAAACGGCTAGTGTCAGACCGCTACTCCAGAAACCATCCTTAGACGCATCTGCACCTCAAAACTACAGACTGGTATCTCTCCTTTCTTTCCTATCCAAAACACTTGAACGTGCAGTCTCTGACCAACTGTCTTCCTACCTTTCACAATACAACCTCCTGGACCCTCACCAATCTGAGTTCAAGGCTGCTCACTCCACTGAAACCGTTCTTCTCATGGTGACAGAAGCCCTGCACGCCGCTAAAGCCTGCTCCCTCTCCTCAGTCCTCATTCTCCTAGACCTATCTGCAGCATTCAACACGGTAAACCATCAGGTCCTTCTATCGACCCTTGCTGAATTGGGCCTTGCCAACTCGGCGCTCTCCTAGTTTGAGTCCTATCTGACAGATCACTCCTATCGATTCCTCTGGAATGGACGCCTGTCCAAATCCTGCCCACTCTCCACTGGAGTAAGGATCTGTACTGGGACCCTTGCTCTTCTCACTGTACATTAGGTCTCTTGGCTCTGTAATATCTTCTCACGGATTCTCCTACCACTGCTATGCTCTCACACCCAACTCTACCTCTCATTCCCCTCATCTGACACGCAGATCTCTAATCTCTAATTGTCTCGTGCTTGGATGTCTTTGCATCACCTCAAGCTCAACCTTGAAAAGACAGAGCTACTCTACCTTCCGGCAAAGAACTACCCCCAAATGGACATGTCCATTACCCTTGAGAACACCTCAGTGTCCTCCTGTCCAACTGCAAAGAGCCTCGGAGTTGTCTTAGACAATCAACTGTCCTGTGCAGCCAACATTGCCGCAACGACCCGAGCCTGTAGATTTGCCCTCTACAATATTAGAAGGATAAGGCCTTTCCTCACAAACGAAGCAGCACAGCTCCTAGTCCAAGCTGTAGTAATCTCATGTCTAGACTACTGCAACTCTCTACTCGCTGGGTTACTGGTCTCTGCTTCCAGACCCTTACAACGAATCCAAAATGCAGCAGCCCGCCTAGTATTTAACCAACCTAAGTTCTCCAACATAACCCCTTATTTTCGAGACCTTCACTGGCTCCCCGTCTCAGCCCGCATTCAATTTAAGACATTAGTGTTGGCCTACAAAGCAGTAAAAGGAACTGCCCCGCTCTACCTCCAAGCTATGGTAAGATTCCAAGCCCCAACCAGAGCTAACAATCCTTATTCTATCCTCCCTTTAAAAAAGAAAATATATATACATATTTTTTTTAAGCACTTGCTACATAATGCTGTTAACAAATGTAGGCTACTAATTGTAAGTCGCTTTGGATAAAAGCGTCTGCTATATGCTTAAATGTAAACAAATGTTAATTTACATTGAATAGAAGTGTAGCCATAAGGTTGATGCCTTTCTTCAAAATGGGAGAGGGGTCTGTGGCCAGACCGCTGGGAACTATGGACACCTCTCGGAAAACCGATGTATATTACAGCTGGATTGAAATGGTTTACCACAGTTAGTGACAATATCACATTTAAATGCAAGGCAGAAATCTGCCATGGCAGCTGGGTGTTAATTCGTTAAATTATTGATAATTAATGAAATCACGGTTCCTTCACAGGCTACTCCCGTCTTCTGACTGACACGTGCACGCTCTCCTGTGCCCAACCCAAAGGACCCCAGACACTGCCAAAAGTGCCTTATGAGCCTTACTCCTCATAACCCTTACTTGGCCTACTAAAATATTACAGTTGTTATTTCGCAAGAATATATCAGATTACAACAAAATCAAAACAATAAAAATAATACATCAGAATGGGGGATGCCCACTGTCTAGTGTCCATTAATTTGCCCAACAGATCCCATTAACATGGCAAACATATTGTGGGTCCCACACTCTCCTCTCCAAAATGTCATCTCGACATTCAGAATTTCCCAGAGTACTCAGGTCTTCAACCAGTGAGTTATAGTGGTAGGTTCTATGGGAGCCAGTCCTTCGGGATACGGTCTGCACAGCAACAGTGTTTGACATGACCTGTATCTCCCTCTTTATGTCATGTGTTAGCAACAGACATTACTGGCCAGGTGATATCTGGAGTGCTTTGTATCTCAGACTGGAAGGTTTTTACACTTTTCCTACCCCATAACCCATTACACAGACCCACATGTACTACTATATGCCTCACAGATGTCAGTATCTTTCTGAGTCAGCGGTCTGGATTTTGGCACTTTACTCCTTAATGTACATAAACATTTGCAATCATGCATGAATTTAACATTTTCCTCCAGCCTAAAATCCTACTATGAACTCTTCCTTTTTAAATTGTCACCCCAATAAACTCAACATGTGACTATGAACTGTCTTTGATTTGAGCTGTAACCATCACTTGTGTCTGTATGTGACTGATGGGTGACCTAATGTGTTGGATGTAAGTGTCTTGGGTGGATATGTTTTGTAGAAAAGGATATTCACTTGGGGGAGATGACTGCGGCTCTGGATCCCTTTTGTCTGCTTCATCAGATGACGACACCTGCTCAGCCCTTGCTGTTTCTCCTTTGTCCACCTCTGGTTCCATCCTACATTCCTCACCCTCTTCTCACCGACACTCATATTTCTCACTGTCTTGCTCCAATTCTTTGTCAGCTCCATTTGGCTGGAATTCCTATTCCTCTACTCTCAGTTGGCACCTGACTCGGTCAACTGTCTCTGCTGGTCGTGTGGTGATGAATCTCTAGTTGCTGTCATTCTCTGAACTACTGTTAGAGTCTCTCTCCTCCTGCTTTGCCTGTCGTTTCTTCCTCTCTTCCATGTTAGGCTTTGCCTTTTTCATTTTCTTGGTTTACTGCTTCTCTTCTTCCATGGGCCGGAAGTCAAAGGGCAGCAACAGGTTCCTGTGCAAGACTCTTTCCTGAGCCTCTCTCAGGTCGTACTGTGTAGACAGGACTATCCTTGTGCTTCCTCTCGGTTACAACATGGCCTTGCTCCTCCCAATAAGACCTGAGCTTCCCGGGCCCCCTTTTGTCCCATAAGTTCCTTACTAATACTGCACCCTGTCTGTTGTCCTGCTCCGTAAGTCTTCTGGTCATACTGCTTCTTTGCTCTGCTTTGTTCCTTCTGGGCTGTCTTTGACGCCTGTCTGTATGTCTCCTGCAGCCGCCTTCTCCACTTACTAACATATTCATTGTGGGAAGTGCTCTGGTCTCTTGGTGTCAGGCAGAACATAATGTCCACAGGTAGTCTGGGGTTTCTGCCATAGAGGAGGCAATATGGGGCAAATCCTGTGGATTCGCTACGCGTACAATTATACGCATGCACTACCTTAGCCAAGGAGCTCTTCCAATCTGATTTGGCTTCCTCCGTCAGGTTTCTGAGCATGGAAAGAAGTGTTTGAATGAATCTCTCTGCCTGACCGTTTACAGCTGCATGGTATGGTGTTTTGCGTGAGCCTTGGATTCCGCAGTATTCCTCCAGCATTATTCCGGAAACTTCCTCCTCTTCATCATTAATTGTATTGTCCATTGATTCTGTAATTTATCTAATTAATGCTCGCCTTATTACATTTTTACTGGGGATTTTAGCTTCAATACACACCTCTTTGAACTGATCCACTTGCAAAAGCCATAGTCTCTGGGTCACGGTCTCTGCCACATCCTCCAGATCCATTGTGTGTGATGTAGCCGCGCCCCAAAACCGTGTGCTCCCATCGTCATCAATTAAGGCGTTCCCCATATGAGTTTTTCAAACTGAGTACGATGTTAATTATCCCAGCGGTGCATTCAATATTTGTTGCACACTTAATCTCCTTTACTTTCTGTAAATACGGAAACACAAGCACATCGGCAAACGTGGTTACATAGAGCAGGCTACAGGCTATTCACGTTCCCTCTTAAATTAGCTTGAACCGCAAAAGGTTCACTCCAACACTGAAAACACACTCACACTGATAATATTCTGCACTCACACAACCAGTATTTTAGCAGGCTACAGGTGGCTACAGTCATGATTTCCTCATTAGCATACTAGGCAATGTATTGTTTAAGATGACATGCTGTGTTCTTTAACTTGCAAATCTCACAATATAAATCTCATATGACAGGCTTAACCATTCATTATACATTTGTGTTTATACATCTTTTCATCACTTTTGCTCACTTGTAAATACAGAAACACAAGCACTACTCGCGTCTTCTGACTGACACACTCCTGTGCCTACCCCAAAGGGCCCCATACATTGCCCAAAGTGCCTTGTGAGCCTTACTCCTCATAACCGTTACTTGGCCTACTAAAATATTACAGTTGTGATTGCACAAGACTATATCAGAGTACAACTCTAAAATTATTGGAAACTCAAACTGCCATGACATACATGTTCTTTACAAGTGTATGTAAACTTTTGACCACAACTGTATATTAACCAATATTTACAATTTACAATTTGCAATTTGATCATTTAGCAGACTTTTTTTATCCAAAGCGACTTACAATTACATGATGCTATTACATGGAGCAGATAGGGGTTAGGCATCTTGCTCAAGGATGCTTACAGGTAGGCCACCTCCGGGGATCGAACCCACGACCTGGCTGGAAGTCCAACGAATAGACCACTAGACTATCCTGCCCCTATTTACAACAAGAACAAAAAAAATTGTGTTGGTGGGCAAAGAAAATTTTGGGTTCAACACAGCAATGAGCATGGAAGAACAAAGAACCTTCCTTCATACGTTGGTTTATATAGGTGTGTGTGTGTGTGTGTGTGTGTGTGTGTGTGTGTGTAGCAGTGCTCTGCCTTCAAGCAATGAGCATGGAAGAACAAAGAACCTTCCTTCATACATTGGTTTATATATATGTGTGTGTGTGTGTGTGTGGCAGTGCTCTGCCTTCAAGGTTCAGCTACCTCTACAGTGTACAGAGATAAGACAGTAGGAGATATCTCTAGTTGCACTCCCCTCCTAGCACAGCGAATACATTCAATTAGATATGACAAGTATCAAGTATCAACTGAAACTCTCTCAGCCTAAATACATTTCTGCCCAGGATATCATGACCATATATGATGTCACCTTATTAGCATATAATTTTTTCTCTAACAAAAACTATACTCTGTAACCTCAAACTCTGTAATAACACTGGCATTTGCTGTGTGATACTTGTAGAATTGTTTAACCAGTTTTAGTTAGTATGAGTTCTTACAGGTTGAGTGAGTACAGAATAATTTCCCCTTAGCTTTGAATATATCTTGTTCAGCAGTGTTTGTAGGGTATCTAGAGGGGGTCAGCTTCCTGACTATTCAAAACCACAGTGAATGAAATTGGGTTTGAGTGACAGCACATATAGGCTTTCTGTTTGGAGTTCCCTCCTCTCTCTTTTTGAAATATGGCATTAAATATTGAGCATGTTTTATTTTTGTTTTCTTTCTTCTTTAAAAGGCCTCATTCACTCATGACCTTTTTGTCCCCATGAGGTCAACATCTCCTCTGTGGCATCAAGGTTACTTGAAAGCATTTCAACATCTATGTCTATGTAATATTGATCCCAGTTATTTATATTTCAAAGGTGGCTCTGGAAAAGCAATAATCTGTTTGAATTTAGTTATTTATGCCAATTTACCCATTTTTAGCCCAGAGGATTAGATCTGCACTGCAGTTGTGTTTTTGGATAGCTACATCTTTGTATCTACATACCTAATTTGCTTCAATAATTTATTCCATTTCCACTAGATGGCTACGGGCAGAACCTTGTGGGTGCAAAAATCGACTGTACTGTACAAGTGCTTTCTCATAATTCTAAACTACCTTATTACAGCAGGTGACCGCTTTCCAGGGTAAGCCTCCAAAATACAGTACCATGTGCACTGAGGTTGGCAGTGGCTCAAATCAGCATAAACATTGTGTAGCACACTTACCTTTAACCTGGGAGCACACAATAGATATGTTCTGTTACAGATACATACATAATGGTTTCAGTGGTGGTCCCTTTTTAAAAGTTGTTTTGAGAATCCCTAATATTACTGGTTAAGTGATGTGGAGTCTGCAGAGCTAATGAATGAAGTGTATGGTTCTAGGAGTTCAGAGAGAGCTGTACCGTGTACAGCTTTATATGTAAACAAACAGGAAGCCAATGTTAATCTGAAAGAGCAGGAGTGAATGAATAGGTGTAAAAGTTAGGAGACAGGCGCAGTACCTTTTTCGTATATATATGTACATATGTATATGTATATGTATATAGAGCATGGGAGGGATAGGTCCAGTCTATAAGGCTATAGACCAAGATATTTCAGATATACACGATGAGTCAAAACATTATGACCACCTTCCAAATATGCTGTTGGTCCTCCATGTGCCACCAAAAAAGCTCCGACCTACTGAGGCAGTGTCACGATCGGCTTGCACATGCTCATGCACACTACGTGCCTCCCGTCTGGGCTGCGCACCTGCCGGGGATTAGCCCCGCACAGGTGCATGTAATCGTTAGTCGTTAGTATAGGTATTTAAGTGACCCACAGCACTAGGTGCTGTGGGTCATTGTTCTCCGTTTTTGGCGTTGATGCCGTATATGCTTTGTGTTCATCCATTAAATTCATGCTCCACACGTTCCACTGCTCGCTCGCTGTGTGTGTTTTCTTCGGGCTCGCGCCTGCTCTCACTTACCACCCACGAAGCGTTACAGGCAGGGACTCTACAAGACCCCTGAAGGTGTCCTGTGGTATCCGGCACCAAGAGATTAGCAGCAGATCCTTCTTGCAAGGTGGAGCCGCCATGAATCAGACTTGTTGTTCCAGCATATCCCATAGATCTGGGGAATTTGGAGGCCATTATGTTCCTCAAATTATTCTCGAACAATGTGTGCAGTATGACAGGGCGCATTATTCTGCTGAAGGAAGCCACTGCCATCAGGGAATACCATTTCCATTAAGGGGTGTACCTGGTCTGCAATGATGTTAAGGTAGGTGGCACGTGTCAAATTGATGTCCATATGAATACCTGGACCCAGGGTTTCCCAGCAGAACACTCCCTCCACCGGCTTGTCTTCTTCCCACAGTGCATGCTGGTGCCATCACTTCCCCAAGTAAACGGCGCACACGTACAAGGCCGTCCATGTGATGTAAAAGAAAACCGGACTCATCGGACCAGGCGACCTTCTTCCACTGCTCCAAGGCCCAGTTCCAACACTTGCGTGCCCATTGTAGGTGCTTTCAACAATGGATAGGGGTCAGCATGGGCACTCTGACCGGTCTGTGGTTAAGCAGCCCCATATGCAGCAAAGTGCGATAACTATTATTAAAGGTTTATTTAGATAGGGACAGATACAAAAAACATAGATAAGCATCAACAGTCATCCGATGTGTGTATCATAGTGTTTTTAGTCAAAGCTAATTCACACTTGTCCCTAGTAGGGCTTTTGGTTAAATATAAATATATAATATAAATATATATAATACAGATTAACATAAAAAATAAGACATAGATGAAATAAAATGGAATGAAATGAAAAAGGAAATGAGAACACAGTATAAAAACAAAATATGAGAGCAAGATTGTTCCCGAATTAACCATAATTTGGTCATTTGCACTGTGCACGATGCATTGTATGTTGTGACACATTCCTCCCATAACCATCAGTCCACTCTGTTCCCATCCATCCAACACCAACAAAAGGCACAAAAATGGCTGTACTAGAGTATGCAGCCAAATACTTTTTGAGAGAGAGATTGTAAGAGTCGGAGGGTGGATGGCGAAAGCAAGTGCGAGCCAGAGGGAAACCACATGCAGGCGAGAACAGGGTATACGCTATAAGCGATATTTAATAGTAACGCAGCCAACAAACCAACGGCACCTAGTGCCGCTGTGGAACCAGACCATGGCTCCGAAGACTTGGCCATGGCAAACGTCAGCGGCTTATGGTCAACGAAAGCCGTGAACCGCCGGCCCTCCAACAGGAAACGGAAATGATGGGTGGCGAGGAAAAGACCCAGGAGCTCCCGGTCGAAGGCGCTGTATTTCCTCTCGTTGTCTTCCTGCTGAAAAAGGCCCACTGTTCACACACAGCCCCCACAGCGTAGTCCGAGGCATCCGTAGTCAGAGCCACTGGGGCGGTAGGAGACGGGTGCGCTAGCAGAGCAGCGCCGGCCAACGCAGTTTTGGCAGCATCAAAAGCACCAGTCATTTCTGGGGACCAATCCAACACGTCCGCCGCCCGCCCGGCATCGTACAATGGTCGCATGAGCTGGGCCGCGTGGGGGAGGAAACGGTTGTAGAAGTTCACCATACCCAGGAACTCCTGCAGGGACTTTACAGTGCGTGGGCGTGGGAACTTGGCGACGGCGTCCACCTTGGCTGGGAGGGGGACGGCTCCCTGCAGTGTGACATGATGGCCGAGGAAAGTGATAGATGAACGGCCAAACTCGCACTTGGCCGGGTTGATGATAAGACCATGCTCACTGAGCCTGCCGAACAGCTGCTGGAGATGCGTCAGGTGGTCGTCTGCGGACGCGCTGGCCACGAGAATGTCGTCCAAGTACACAAATAGAAACGTGTCTCTCAGCACAGAGTCCATAAGGCGTTGAAACGTTTGCGCGCGCCTTTGAGGCCGAAAGGAATTCGTAGGAATTTGAAAAGGCCAAAGGGTGGGATGACCGCCGTCTTGGGGACATCCTGTGGGTGGACAGGCACCTGGTTGTAACCGCGCACCAGGTCCACCTTTGAGAATATGGTGGCGCCGGCAATGTGGGCGGAGAAGTCCTGTATGTGCGGCACAGGGTACCGGTCGGGGGTTGTGGCGTTGTTCAGGCGACGGAAATCACCACAGGGACGCCAACTGCCATCGGCCTTTGTCACCATGTGCAGGGGGGAAGCCCACGGGCTGTTGGAGCGGCGCACGATGCCGAGGCGCTCCATGGTGGCGAACTCCTCCCTGGCGATCGCGAGCTTGGCAGAGTCAAGGCGCCGAGCTCGTGCATAGACTGGGGGGCCCACCGTGGTGATGTAGTGCTCTACGCCATGCTTAGCCACCGCCGATGAAAACGTGGGCGTGGTGATGTCAGGGAACCCAGCGAGTATGCGTTGATACAGGTCCCCGGTGGCAAACGTGTTCGACAGACAAAGTGCCCTGTCCCACCCAGCGTACAGGGGTACGAAGCAAAATAAAGGGCGTCAATCAGGCGGCGGTTTGTAACGTCCACCAACAGTCTATAAGCGCAAAGGAAATCTGCCCCTAGGAGCGCCGTAGACACGGCGGCCATGACGAACTCCTAGCCGAACCGCCGCCCGCCGAAACACACTTCCACATACCTTGTGCCATAGGTACGAATGGGTGTGCCGTTGGCGGCATCCATCGCAGGGCCATGTCTGCCAGCCATGGTGTCCACCGGCTTCGCCGGCAGGATGCTGCGCTGCGCCCCCGAATCGACCAGCAACCGCCGGCCGGACAAGGTGTCAGTGATGAATAACAGATTGCAGTCCCATAGCTGCTAATGAGCGCCGGCCCTGGCTTTTCCCTGGGCTCCAAAACTGCACGGCTGGCGACACTGAAGGCCTTGGCCCCAAACCTTGAATGGTAATAACACCACCCGTCCTCACGCTGTCGGCAGGCCGTCACAGCAGCTGCGGTGTCTGGGTTGTCCGCCGCCGGTGGGGGGGCAGCAGTGCGTGGACAAACTGTTGCCGGTTGGCAAGGAAAATCCTGTCTGCCTCCACAGCCAGCGCTCGG
>JAODLI010058545.1:2628-15507 GCA_027575585.1 Percopsis omiscomaycus | reverse complement strand
AGAGAGAGAGAGAGAGAGAGAGAGAGAGAGAGAGAGAGAGAGAGAGAGAGCGTATGTGTGTGAGTGACCACTGACGTGTACAGTCTGTAGTATTCTTATTAACATTTAGAATGACAGAAAGATCCATTAAATTAAAATTAAAATTAAATTATTCCAGTATTCCTGAATTCCTGAAAAAGACTTAAGTGTTTTGTATAACCAAGAGGAAACAGACCGAAGACTAGCATTATTTGGCTATTTATATTTAGAAAGAGCTTTCTTTTCTCTCAAATTAAAATGACTGAAATTAGGCTTGCCATCTGACAGTCAATATCTCTTTTATGTAAGAAGTCAGATTAAATCATATGAGCCAAGTTTTATTTTCATTTGGATTGGATGTCAGAAATATCTGTGGCTTGCTCAATACCCACAAATTGATCTGGGGCGGAGATAAAAAAGGCCTAGTGTCCTTTGTTGTTTACCTATGGGATTTATTGCAATCGTTGATGACTTGGATGCTGGGTTTTTTCCTTGTTGTGTTTCCTTTCTTCGTATGCCTTGTACCATTAAATATACAACGTCAATACATTTCTTTACAAGAGAAATTCTCAATTGCTAATTTTACTTCTTCTAAGGAGTGTGATGGGGCCAATTTGGAAAAAGTATAGCTCCATTATTCAGTCATATTAAGATGTACAGAAGAGCATATACAACCAATTGAGTAAGATCACAGGACCCATTCAATCACTCGCACTAGATCTTGCCTAAGCCCCATTGGTTGACTGAGGTTGAATAACACAGGGCACAGACATTTTGAGACTGAACAATACTTTAATGAATAATAACTTGAAGGCTAGCTAAAATTAAATACCTGAGCATGTGTGCCAAACTTATATAACTCTGGGTCAAACAGGTCAGGTGATAATTATGTCCTCATTATTGCCATGCACCATGTAGTCAGTTTGACCGTGCTTGCAGAGCTGTCATTTGGTTACAGGAAATAGGCTCTGACAGAGAGAACTTAATTAAATTCTCCCATCAGTGATACATATTAAGCTTAATGTTGTCACTTCCAGCTATTTATGAAATAATATACAGTAGCTGTCATATACTGTATACAGCTCTTGTAGAGCTTATGTGGCAACAATAAACATTTGGGTATATATTTCAAAGATGTTTTCATGGGCAGTTTGTGAAACAACTGAGCAGTGCAAATCAATAGGCATGATGACATGTTATGACCTCCATGATGCTTCACCTACTCCCAGATGGATGAGCGGTTCACACTGATGTGCTCTCAGCTTCAAAGTAAAACAGACGAACAAACAGGGGGCTGGATGATTCAAGTCGCTCATCTCTGTTTTCCTTTTGTTGTCATGGTGGTCAGTGTTTCGGTATCAGGCAGTGAACATTGTGGACGAGGTATTGCAGATGTGAATATTCCAAAGAAAGATTCTTTTTCCATTAATAATTTTGTGTTTTGAGGATTTATAATATACAATCAATTTAAAAAATGTATAGCCCCACAAAATCATCCTGTGCGCCCTAGGAGGGGGTCCCATTATGGCTATGTTGACTCTGTGTTCTAGAACTCAGACTCTGTTCTAGAACTCATGATTGTATATTTAGAACTCTCCCTCTCCCTCTGATATTTAGAACTCTGTGTTCAATAACTCTGTATTTTTGGAACTCTCATTCTGTGTTCTAGAACTCTGGCTTTGTATATTTGGAACTCTCACTCTTTGTTCCGAAACGTAACTCTTCATGATAGAGCTCTCACTGTGTAGTAGAACTCTGACTGTTCTAGAAATCTGACTCTCTCTTAGGACCCTGTGTTATAAGATTTTTAGAGTTGCAGTGCCAGGTTTGGGCTTTGTACATTCATGCAGAAGACTTCAGCCTATACAATGATATCTTCAATTCATTACAAACATGTTATAAATAAGATGAAAATAATACTTTTCCATCCATGCATCATCTTTCACAGATGCTGCTCTGTCTTATTTTTTTAACAATCAGATGACAGAGAACTGAGTAATGTTGTTATGGTGACAGATTAAAACTATCCTGGATGACCATCAGGAAGGCCTGACTGCACACAGCACAAGGTGTCTCATGACCCAATTATATACTGTATCCTTTTGGATAAAGGAATGTTACTCTATTGTCGCTATATGATATAAACATATGTTGCTATAGTTGTTTTTTTTGGTTCAAATGAACATCCTGTTTATCATAACTTATACATGATTTAGGAATGTCTCATAAGGTAGGTGGAGGTAAATCTTGGGGTGTATGTCATCAAGTTATCAATGTTTTTTAGATGTATATAGTTCAGCTGTTTGATAAGATAATATAAGATAACACTTTATTAATCCCCAAAGGGGAATGTATGTGTTCCAGCAGTCAAAGTTGACTCTAACGGTGCAAACAAACATTAATAAAAACAGATGGACTCAAACATTAGCAGCAGAAATATATACATACATACAGTACACATCTATAAACAACTCCGAGGGCAGTGCAAAAGTATGTATAAATATCAGTACAAATATGGCAGTGATGAGAACAGTGTTTATAATTTATAAATCAAACCAACAAGCCATAATGTTCTTAATTTTTCGTACCTTATTTGAGCAATAGACATTATTTTATATGGGTATGGGAGTTTATGCCAGGAACTAACAGGGTGAATATTCTAATGGAACGTGTGCTGTAAGTGGCGCCAGATGCCCGGCTCTATGTAGGACAACGTCAAGAATGAAACTGAATGGTCAAACCTGGTGACACTGAGGTCAGCTCACAAACAGCACTGGCGCTAACATCAGCTAGCAGTGGCACTTTCAGTGTCAATCTGCCACAGAGCAGCAACGTGGCTTACAATCTCCAGGTTGGTCTGCATGCCATGGAGACGGCTATTCTCTGGTGGGACAGCCAGCTCATTATAGCGGGACGAGAGTTCACTTCTCCTCTAACTGTCTGCACTTTACAAGAGTTAATGAACCACTTACCCTTTGGGATTTAGCCCTTGTCTAGCCGCACCAGTTTCTGTTTATGTGTGTCTGGGGACACTCTGTCTATGTCCCGGCTGTCCACATGGGCTTCTGCTAAAGAATGAACCTTCTTCACCTGTGCATGCTATTTGTAGGGATATGTGGCAATTTGCGAGGTTAGTTAATGCTCATATATACCTTGTAATGTATCAATACTGGAATTCCACACTGTACAAAAAAGTTCCCTTCCTCTATGTTTAGCAAAAATAAATTGTCATTATCATTCAACTGTGGACAGTCATCAACAAATCATTGTGCATTCTATACAACCAACAATACCAAGAAATTTGTACAGAACTCAAAGAGTGCTCAGACAGTTTTTAAAGCTTTGGAACTCAGGCTTTTGATATAGTAGTATTGGTGCCCATGTGACCTTGATGGCCTGCAAGAGTCTAATGCATAATGTTTAGAAAGAGGGAACCTCTGTCTACACAGCTAAATGCCGGCTAGAGCTTTAGCTGTATTGCGAGGCTCTGCGGTCTCCTGTGCAATGTAATATGAAGCACAACTCTTCGATCGGTCCTATTTACAGCCCACACATTTTACTGAAGCAAAAACCGATCTCAGAGTGCGCATTTGACACTTGGCTGGCTTGCCCATATCAAACCAGGGCTTTGACCTTCTCCTTGCATGTCCCTCTTCGCCCTTTCTGGTAGCTGTCTGTAGCAAGGAATACTCATTATTCATTTGCTATATGTTGTGGTGGTATGAATTTACAATACACCTGTCTAGGTATTAATTTTTAATATGATAATGTTATTGTTTCATTTGTCTCCATTGTTGTCATATTTAATTTGAGGTAAGGGTTCTTAAACCCTTTCATTACTTTTAATATTGTGAATGCACATTGGTATTCCCTCACATTGAGCTATCCTATAGGTTCTTATAGTGAGACTGTGATGCCAACAGTCTCTCACATTTCAGAGGATGATTTGTGTCATTGTTGTGACAGCATGCTCAAACAAGCCAATTTGTCTCAGGGTTAGAAGACTTTCTTGTCTATATACCTGCAATAAATTGGGCCATTGTTCACCTGAGCCTCCGTTGAAAATTTATTTTCGGTCATATATCTCCCTGCTCTGTCATATGTATTTTCTTTTGCTTAATTTTTCCAGCTTTATGGCTGAAGTCATTTGGGTTGACGCCTTCTAGGTTCACTGCTATAAATTTGCTGAAGCTGATCTTTTAACTAACTTTCTCTTGACAACAAATACATTTTGCATTTGCTGCTCTTAAACAAATAAAAATATATCAATTCATAAAGAAGTTTGTGATCATTAATAGGGTTTGTGTGCTTGCTGATATTAGTTCGCTATATTCTAATGACTCAAAACATGCATGTTTTGCCCATTGTAATGAATTAATGAATCAATAAACACATGTATTTATTGATTCATTATTGTAATGTAATGTAATGAATTAATGAATCAATAAATACATGTATTTATTGATTCATTAATTCATAACAATGGGCATCCACTGGTTTACTGACCAGTATGTATAACGCACTGGAACTCCGTTTGGTCTGATTCTTTAGATGAACGGGGCTGGAAATGCAGGTTTGTTTTTACTAAATCAACTTTATTTTGTATTTATTTTGACATCTTAAATTAGATCTGTCTGCATAGTCATCTAGTGAAAAAGTGCCATAAACCTCCGTCAGAATGAAAACAGAAAAATCATAATACATAAAAGTTCCTCTGTGAAAAGGTATTAAGATTAACTTTCTTTCTCAGGATAAATGCAAAGAAAGACACAAAGTGTCAACTCTGAAGCAACAGGAACTGTATGGCAAGAAAATTACAGCAGCTAGGAGTTAAGTATCACTTGAGCCCTTCACATTTGATGAGATACACAGAAATACTTTGACAGGATGTAGAATTCCAGAAGTAGGCCTACATCAGTTTACCCACAGTTTTAACATCATAAATCTCTCACTGAAAATAACTATATTTGTGTCAGAATTCGCACTTGTGTCAGAAAAGTGTTTTTAATGGTGCACAGCAAATTCTGGCCTTTGAAATAAATTCTCTGAGTTACTCAACTCAATTTGAGTGTACATATGTGGCAGAGTTAAAGTAACTATTTTCTGGGAGTTGAACTTTTAACTCTTTTCAGGATTTAAAAATGTACTCTTGTGGGAGTTAAAACACTTATCCCATGTAGAGTAGAATACAACTTTCACCTTGAGTTAATTTTAATGTGAACTCTTTCATAGTGTTAACAGTCAACAAGGTATGTTTTATTTAACAATTATGGAGTTAATATTTCAAAACACTGAAAAGGTTTTAGGTGAAAATGAAAACAAAAAAACACCATATTGACAAATTGACTAAAATTTTTGATTTAACAAATTCATACAGTGTGTTCAACAATCCATGCTGCATGGATACTTACTTGTTTAACAAGTTACATTTTGAATAAAGTGCATTCTTAACATGTTACAGCAAACATTCACAAAAAACTGCTAAACAGCTAAAGAGTCTCTCAAATGGAAATGACACTTAAAAAATAGGTAAATAATAATAATAATAGGAGTACTGTTAAATCCCGCTCCTCAATAACCAGCAACTGAACACCGAAATATCCACCAAAAATCCACTTTTATGAATTTAGGCAGACTTTTATTGAATTCAAATGACAACTTTCATTATTGTGAGAATTTCTCAAAACATTTAAATAATATTAATAACATCAGCATCCAAATATACACAGTTGCATGTATAGGCCTATCTCTAACAATAATATCCTGGCCAATATAAAAACTTTGTTCAATTATTATTCGCTAACCGTTCTGTTAAGTAAGGTGTGACACATGGACTAGCACATGACATTAACACACCAGTAACATTCCTGTCCCCAATTGAATCAGGCCATCCGACTACAATTCATCCTCAAGTCTTCACTGCCCTCTTGTGTTTTTGACTTGACAAGTTTTTGTCAAATCTTGAAATTAATTAATTTAGTTTAAACCCTCTGAGAACTCAGTCTATCAACCAGAATAAATTACAGTTAGACACCTGTGCAGGTTTCCATAGGCTTTAGGCCTACTGGGATTTCTGGCTCAGTGTCCCTTTTAATATTGATAAACAAACAAATGCTTCATAAGGAAATTTAAAGTCACAATTAAACAATTCGTTTTTATATATGCCTAGTAAATATATAATTATGAAAATATAATAAAAGATCATTAGGTGGTCATTAATCCGTTATTACCAGCGGGGGATCTCACCCAACAACATTAAGGTGTGCTTTTATAGCTCATTTTGAGAACATAAGCAAGAGGGGATGTGTTCACTAAATTGACCATTTGACCATTAACATCTTTCAGGGTCATATAATACAGCCATTGAGACCTGTGCAGTGCACATCCACCTTCAGCATGACGTAAAAATGAGATGCGTACCAAGCATCATATCTAAATCCACTAGATGGCAGTGTTATCCAAATGACAGTTACTTTGCCTTGATCTTCTCAATTGGTGGTTCCTATGAGTGTTTTTCAACTGGTGGGTTCTGACAAAAAGTGGGTCGCGAGCTGGTTTGGATTGGGTTGCGGACGCATGCTTTGGCCTTGTCAAAAAGTCTAACTTTTATATTTATTATATTTTTAAGTTTACAGAACTTCTGTTGCTATAATACTATTGTTATTGTTCTGTGTTTATTTGTTTGTTTGTTTGTTTGCGCTTTTGTGGCATCTAGGGCCATGTGTCACATATTGTCTGAATATGTGCCTGGAATTCTGGTACCAAACAAATCTATAAAAGCCATGCATTGCTTGTTTTAAGTCAACAGCTAATTAGTCTTCAGGAAAGCCTACATATTAACCTTGTAAAAGATAGATTTAATGTCTCTTCCAAGGCTTATTCCCCCTTCAGTAACTAGGATTTCTCTCCCAAGAACCTTTGACCTTAGCCCATGATGCACATGTGGTGTGGGTGTGGGAGCTAGAGTTTACTGCTCCAGGCCTGAGTAAATACTGCAGCGATTCCAGGCAAGGCTGGGAGTGATGAGGGAAGGAAATGTCTGTAATCAGGACAACTTCCCTGTTTCCCTTATTGGAGCCCGGAAGTAAAGAAATTCCTGGGAGATGACAGTCCATGAATAGTGAGCAAATCAGACAGACAAAACAATGAGGTATTAGATAAACTGAAGCTTGTGGCTTTTGTCTCTGCGGCCGAGTACAAACAGATATTTAAAGTGGCTATGACACTCAGATTACAAAAGGGTGAAATAACATCCCAGGCATTCACGCTGCTATTCCAATGCAGATATAACACACGCAATTGAAGCTATACTTAACACTTCACTGAATATTGTTATGGTGCCTTAAAAACAGAATTGACAGAACTGCCTCACTTGTAAACTGATTTGCACTGTAACAGACTCATAGTGCCAGCACATTGTGTTATCATTGACTCACAAAATGACAACAAATGGCTAAGACTTTGACACTCACTGTGTTTTTTCCCCTTTACCCAGCGTGGAATGTTTATTGTCAGGCATGCACGCAATAGAACGATTGAAATGACTAGCAGACGGCTCAGTGGCTGCTCTCATCGACAAAACACATCACCACCACCTAGGGTGCTTCTACATGTGTCAACATCTGTATTATCACAATGAACTTACAATACTATATACATACCAGCTACTACGTAATCATTTCAAACAATGTTTCTTGTTTAAGTCTGTCCATGTGTTATTGTCCTACGCAAATATCATTTTTGCAGCAAAATAATCTTTTTTTTTTTTTATGGAGCATGCTCATCGACTGTGATACCAGACAAAAACATTTCCTCCCTCCCGAACCCTCCCGATATTCAGCATGCCAGTGAACAAACAGGAGGTTATTTTTGTCTGAGGTCGGGCCACCCCCTCGCTAACGCACCCCCCCAGGCTGGGTGCTGTCCCCACCAGGGGAAGACGTGTGTGTGTGTGTGTGGTTGGGGGGGAGCTATACTGATGGGAAAAGCCACGGTCGATGCAATCAGAGAATGTTTGGGGTAAAGTGTGAAGGAGATTTAACCATCCACAGCTGCAGTTGTTGAAACATTTTGTTTTGCTATATGGTATTTCAGTTGTAGTGACATCCCAGGCCCCCAGAAAAATTTCCTGCTGCATTTTGTGACTTACTATATCTAATTTTAACCACTAAGTGATCCCCCCCTTTAGCTTGGTGGTGTTACAGTAAGCCATGGAATTGAATGTGTCTTTACCTAAACACAACTTTAGTTTTTTTTAAACCATGATAAAAAACAAGTTTCGTGATAACAGGTATTCATTCTATTCTTCGATGATTTTTCCCCTTTCTGAAGTGGGTTAGGGTTAGGTTTAGGGTTAGTGGGAAGGCAGGATAGGCTAGTTGTTAGGGTTGTCTACTTTAAGTCTCAAGAGGTACATGGGTTCAGTGTCCGACATGCCAGACCTACGTGTGAGCGTCAATGAGCAAGATGTCTAAGCCCTCCAAACTCCCACCAAATGTCATGGGTCCGATCTTTATCAAGCCTTGCCTATACCTTGCCTGCTCCTCAATACTTGTAACTGTACTTACTGTAACTGCTAAATTACCTACTTGTAGTTTAGTGTGATATGTTTACATTTTGTGACCCTCAAAAGGGATAAGAAAAAAACAAGTTTTAGGTTGACTATGTTCAGAACTACTGTACATTTAATGCACATGAGATGTCACATCACCAGTTGCCTTTGGACAAAGTTATGCAACATAAACATGGTGTAACATGTAAACAGACAGTGACAGTAAACTGAAGCACACATGTCAGGTTGATAGACAGGAGAAATGTTACTCGATAAATTGCCTGGCTTATATTACAGTTCATCCAAAAGACCAAATGCAAGCCCATCATATGTGTGTGTGTGTGTGTGTGTGTGTGTGTGTGTGTGTGTGTGTTAATGTTCTAATGTTGTTTTCAGTGATGATGCTAATGTGAACCATGCTGCCAAAGGCATCATGGCTTTTCAGCCTCTCCTGGCAGCTGCATGCATCATAGCTTCAAAGAATACTGGAGGGCCTACAGAGAATTCCAACTGGCTTTCCCACCATCTGCAGAGAGCTGCAGAGTGACTTGCAGCTAGCTTAATGCGATGAGGAGTAGAGATGTGTTGGTAGTGGGCGTTGTGGGCGTTGTGGGCACGCCCCTTTGTAAGATAAAGAGCACTGCAGAGGGTTTTATAACACAGGCAATATTTCTGATGGCACTCACGTTCCAGATGATTGCTTCAATGCAAATGTTGGCTGATACTACTACCCATAATGCCTTCATATAAAATGTATTTAATAATCTGACACAAGTCAGCATGTATAGATGTGCCCTGGCTTATTCCCCACAATTACAGTGATCCCTAAAGCAATCTAATTGTGGCTTTAGTGTGCTGGAAGACATTAGGATCAAGGTGTAATGTGATAGTCTGTGCCTTTTACTGGCAGACACTCAAGAGCTCTCAATAACCAAGTGAATAACAGTGGACTAAGCACTTGCAATTTCGGTGTTTTAGAACCTTGCCATCCATCACTCTGATCCCTCAACCCGGAAAATGCTTTATCTCTCTATTGTTCGCTGAGCTGACTTAAAGTTTGGTCCAACGTAGCACAATGTCTGCTACAGCGGCACACACCCTGCTATCTCTTAGCCAAACTCATCGGTCTTGTTCAGATTGTGGATAGATCAATGCGTGGTTCACATGCACGCAACTGTGGCAAGATTACCTCAAACGTGTGTGCCATATCCAGACCTAAGCATGGATTCATCCTGGAAGGGCTCCAGTGAAAATCCACAAGGGATTCAGAGCGAATGCCAAGGTGAGCTAAGGGTAGAACTGTGGATGCCTCCTTCATCACACATCTGAACCTGATTAGCATGTGTCCATCATCAGCCACCGTCAAAAAAGAAATAGGATTGTTTTAAGGGTTATTCTTGTAGCCTTAAAGTTGTAGTTTAACACTGGCTTAAGGATGTTCAAGTGTGCTTTTTGTTGGCTACTGTTACTGTTGTTTTTGTAAGGTATAAGTTGAATTCACAATATTAGCTGCAGTATTTTACTTTGAGGAAACTTGAAGGATTCCATAATTGTAAGAATGTGGTTCTCCTATTTTGGAGCTCAGACGTTATTGAATGTTGATGAACATCTTTGATGTTCAAAGAATTTCTCTTTGAGAAATAGTGTGTGTGTGGATTTTGGCTCTAAAAAATAAGTTGACACCCAGGGTCAAGTGTTTGTCTACTATTTATCGCCATGAAAACTTTTATGAGGGCTCTGTAGGTAGTTAGGACATCATCTAACAAATAATTAAACATTGAAGGATCAGATTAGTTATACAGGAAATAAAATATTACAATGTGTTTTTTTTTTCATCATACATATTGTAATTGGATCTATACAGAGGAATTGTATACATTGCTTGTGTTATGTAAACAGTTGTGCTATACTGTAAGTCTACACTGTAACAAATTAAATCTGTTTAAGTTACGGGGTCATGTTTAGCTTAAATAAAATGTCATATCTATTTCACCCTATAAGCAATGAATAAATGATTGATATTTTATTTGAGGTGAACAATTTTTCAATATTACAAAATACATGTCATGTCATATATAACCTCAGTGCATGTCTTGGAACAAACTCAATTAATTTAATTTTAAAAGCATTTGCAGTCTCTGTATATTATAGATTAACCAAACATGGATTAACCTTGGCTGAGAATCAAGGGTTTGTGTTACAAATTGCCTGGGTTGACTGGTGCATTGTAAATAAATTACAAATGTTAGGCCTATACACAGCTTGTCTATTCCAACGAACTTTTGTTGAAGACATAATACAGAAGAAAAAGAAGAAACGTCACCCCCAAATTTGGAGAACTCTGTACCATTAAAACATCCAAACCATTTTTTCAGAACAAACATAATATAGTATGGACTACATTCTGATATAAAATGACTAAGACTGATTTAACATTAACTCCCACATGCTGAACAGCTAATGATTAAGTAGTGCTTCACTGATGCTGAGATGGCCTTGGAGTTCCAGGGAAGTCTTGTAATTAAAAATTGAAAGGAATCTCGGTATGTGGGACCGATGAAACCCAGCCTCGACAACACAGGGGTGACTCATAAGTTAAAAAGACTGTCCCTGTTGTACGTCCCTGCATGGGCCCAAACAATGCCCTATAAGTGCTTAAAGAACACTGGGATTCTGGTTTATACTTACGTGGGCCATTTACAATAATAGAGAGGCTTGGTCTGACACTGAAAACACAAACTTTTTTGTGTTTTCAACTTGTTTGTGGAGATAAGTGAGGAATTACATTGGAATTGCTTTTAAAACATACCCATAATCACATCTTAGATACTGAAGTAGTTACTGAGATGAAACATTGGTAAATAGGGACTTGTTTACTGATCTTACATAGATTTCAATTAGGTTTAGGGTATATTTTTGTTTAATTTAACTGCTAAATTCAATTTTACAGATATTTGTCATTAAGGATTTACAGCATATTCCCAGAACTGTGACACACAGAAAATTGATTATCGCCATCAGTGAAAAGTGTTCTCACAAAGATAGCCAGAAACTCTTGCCTGGAATGGTTGCTCCGGCATGTCTGGTGGTCAGACTGGCCTGATTACGTCTGGTTATGGCTGCATCACATAGGGACTGACTCTGGTAAAGTATTCCCATCATCAGCGGCTTGTTGATGCTGTATTCATCTTTATGCTATGCAGTTTTGGCCTAATAGCCTGGCCATTCTCTTAATATTGGTGGGCACATTGATTTGTGTCTGGAATTGTGTGTGTGTGTGTGTGTGTGTGTTTTTTTTACTGTAAGTCTGCTTCCTTCTGGTAAACAGAAAACGGTATCTTATCTGGGGGAGCAAAATATGTTGTGGCTTAATGTTTAGGAAAACATCTGTAACGTAAACATGCAGTAGTAACATTAATTTAGTCATAAATGACACTGCTAATACCAATGGCTAGTATAGTTTTGTGTTGTTTTGTCATTTCATTGCTTGGCTTTGATCCAACATTATATTTTTCATCGACATGCTTCTAATGAGATTCTCTGTTTTCATACTGATTCTCTTGTTCTTTGTTAACGTTTACCTTTATAGCTGTATGATGCATCCACCCGTCCATCCGTCATTTCATCAACTAGTCCTGCATCTATGAACAATGTACTTTTAACCGGATACCGTCATATTGGCTTGAGATATTTAAGCAACATGCAAACAATGGAGCCTTACTATTATGACACTGATATTCATGCATTATTGTAAAGAGCCTACTTGACCCATTGAAACACATGGTGCTCTCTACTATTAATGTAATTTCCTTTATCCTGTCATGTCCCACCAGGGGGTTTTAGCGTTGAAGAGCCTTTTATAAAAGGTCCAGCATCAAAAAACATTAATTAAACTCAATACTATTGGGAAAATAAATATCTATATCCTAGATGATCAGGAATTATTTTTTTATTTTATTTTATTTAGAGATTTCATGCATTAGAGTAGCAATTCACAAGCTTTTTTGACCCACAACCCTGAAAAGTAGTGCTTCAAAACTGCAACTCGTGACAGGCGCACATACAAATGCTACAAAATAACAATAATAATAATCAAATCATGGAAAATACACAGTATACACCATATAAGCCATAAACACTAGTGAATAATATAGAATTTTTGCCACCCCAATAAGGCATCTCACATCCATGTCCGTAGCCAGCTATGAGGTCACCAATTTTTTTAGAGCTAAAAATAACATTCAAAGCTAAAAACAACTGGATATAAAAATCAGCGGTTGATAACTTCTCCGAGACGATGCTTTATTCAG
>JAODLI010058544.1:0-37171 GCA_027575585.1 Percopsis omiscomaycus | reverse complement strand
CCCCCCCCCGCAAGAGTGGTAATGAACTGGTCCTCCCAAAACTAAGCATGGCGCCATTGTGTGGACTATTTGTAACGGGATGAAGTGGGCTGAGTACAGGTGCAGATAAATGAGAACGAACACCGAGTCACGAACAAACAATAAACGTGCATGGTGCGATTAGACGAAAACAATTTATTTAATCAAAATTCAATGAAAACTACCATTTTGAAAGCTACCATTTTGAAGAAAATAATTACATAATATACTACATTTTTGTCTTTTTCATAAAATAGATTTTCATCTGTTATCCTTCCTTTAAGATTTGTTTTAATGTATTACTTATTATAAACAAACAAAAAACATTCTACTTCAGTGGATTAAAAATGTGCAAAGTGCTATACTTGTGCTATACTACAAAATTATTACATTTGAGTGGTGTTAAATGTGCACTCTGCATATGGTTGTTTTAAACACAAGAAAAGCCACACTGGGCCTAATGGAGACTTTTTCATAATGACTATTCATTAGGTTGATGAGCATATCTGACTCATGTATTAAGTTGCTTTAATTTCCATCAAGCCTTTGTGGTCCACTTTAAGATATACTTTTGAGAAATCTATACATTTATGCTGCTTCCGCTTTATTGTTTTCATCTACAACCCCCCAGACCAGCTCAGGGACTTTCTAGATGAGATGGATGTCCTCTCTAGAGAAGTTACACTCATCAGACTTTTTTATTTATTTTCCTCATTCGACCTCACACTCTCGCCATCTCCCCAACCCAGGGCAAGAAACCTCCTGGATCTCGTCTTCACCAGCTCCTGTTCTGCCTCCAAACTCTCGGTCATCCCCCTCCCAGTGTTCGATCATCACTTTGTCTAATTCTCTCTCCCTCTAAATCCCCTTTTCGCCTCAACCACTTCCAATCGCATCGCCTACTGTTGCAACCTAAAATCTCTCCCTCCCTCATCTCCCTCCTCTAACGTCCTGTCCCTGCTACCCTCAGTTGAACAATTCTCCCTCCTTACCACTAATAACGCAGCCTCCACTCTCATATACTCTCTGGCATCCTCTCTTGATACCCTCTGTCTGCTCACCTCCAGGGCAAGGCGATCCTCTCCACCTATGCTTTGGCTGTGTTAACATCTAAGAGCTTTTAGAACTGAGCTTAGAACAGCTGAGAGGAAATGGAAGAAATCTAACCGGCATGAAGATTTCACATCCTACCACCAACTTCTCTCTATATTCACCTCCACTGTTTCTGCAGCCAAAGCTACCCAATCAAAATCCACTCAACCTCCTCCAACCATAGGAAACAATATATTCTTCCCTCCTCACACCCCCACCCCTCCCCCCACCATCCTCATCCTCCCTGTCAGCCGATGATTTTGTAACCTTCTTCTCAAAGAAAGAGAATGACATTAGCCGCTCCATTTCCCACACCATCTGTCATTAAAATGCCTTCTCGTTAGCTCTGTAAACTCATCACACAGATTCTCCTATCACTGCTATGCCGACGACACCCAACTCTACCTCTCCTTCCCTCCATCTGAAGGACTGTCCTCAAGTGGACCTGAGAACACTGCCGTGTCCTCTTCTCCAACTGTGAAGAATCTCAGAATCACCCTGGACAACTAACTGTCCTACACATGCCAACATTGCTGCAAGAAGTTCTTTCTCCCATGTAACCCCCCTCTTCCAAGACCTTAACTGGCCCACATCCGATTCAAGACACTGGTGTTGGCCTACAAGGCAGTAAAAGGAACTGCCCCACTCTACCTCCAAGCAATGTTCAGGTTCAAGGCACCAACCAGAGCACTTCGGCTGGTTGGCTTGCACCTCTTTCGCTACGATGTCGCACAGCCCAATCTCGACTCCACAATGGTGGAGTGAGCTTCCGGTAGCAGTCAGGACAGTAGAGTCATTACCCATCTTCCAGAAGAGACCTCTTCAGAATCCATATTGGTACCTCGGCAACTGACCTCTCCATCTCATCTATATTTTTAAAATAACATGCATCGTTCCTTTTTAGATCAGCTCTTAGAGAATGTAGCACTTCTTTAGGCTTAGCAATAACTTTGAGGATTGAACGATATGTTAATAGGTCATGTATGCTGCAAAATGTATATCTAACTTAGCCCTGATGACATGCTGCTCCAAGCGTTGGTTAAATGCTATAAATGTAAATGTAAATGTGTAAATGTTCTAGCAGAAGCAATAACCAATGTTGAAGCTTCCTGACTTCCACATAAAAATGAATCTGCAGTCCTCCATAGTTTGTTTCTGTGCCTCAGCAATGCTTTTAGACAGTACAGGATTTTAACTAGGCAAAAATGTAATTATTCATGAAGGAAAATTGTTTAGAGATGTTGACCTGCCCTTCCCCTGTCATCTTAAATAGCAGTACTGTAGTCCTCTTGGGATCAACAGTCATGTTTGGCCTCAACCTAGGAGAGATGTTTCCAATTCCCAATTATTATGTCTGAATAATCAGTTCTGCACTGTTACAGTTTGAAAATTATAGGCCTTAAAATGCATATCAGAACATGCATTTCACAGAGGCTACAGGAATAAACCCACAGAAACATTGAACCTAATGTGCTTGCTAATCATAATCTCATAATTAGCTGTACAGCTCTTTGAACTGAGTGATTGTTCAGTGAAAGAAATAGTAGCTTATTTCCACTATGCAAACATTGCACAATACTACTTAAAGCATATAGCTATGTACCGGTAGAAAGTCATCAAATGTCATTGTTAGATGTCAACGTCAGCGGTTCACAACTTTTTACCATATGTTTGGCTGGAACCATATGGTTCTTGTGCCTGGAGATTAGAGCTGAATACACCCAGGACCCTAAATGAACACCCAGGACCTAAAGGTTTAAAAGCAGCCATGTGCAACCAGCCTGCAGAAGCGCCTAATTGGATACATTTCATATATAGTAACCACAGTGAATAGCAAAGAAAACAAACCATTTCTCAAACCACATTTAATCAGAACCGATCAGCCTGTAATGTTGAAATGAATCCTGGGGGGTGTTATGGGGGAGTCCTGACCTCTATAGATTAGAGTGTGTTGTTGAATTACATGGAAAGGTCAAGGTGCCAGCTAGCTGCTGTTGTTTGTTCTGGTTTGTCCAACAGAGGGCAGGTGGTGTAGCCCGCGCGCAGAAGCAAGGCAAAAGCTGCGGCACTCTATTTAGTGGCTTGCACTAGTGGATTACTCTCTGGGACAGTGCAGTAATAGGCTATACGGACAATGAGTAAACCCTGCATCTGTGTTGTTCCACGGGTGGCCCTAATCAGTAGCAGTGCGGGAGAGAGAAACTATGAGGAGGAAAAATAAGGGAGGCAGAGAGGGATGGTGGAGGACGGAGAGGGAGCAAGATAAAGAGAAAAAGGGGTGGGGGGGGGGGGGTGGTAGAGAAACATTGGAGAGGACAGGGAATTGGATCTCCTGCGGTGAGACCTGGATTAGGCCCCTGCCTCTGGCTGCGACCGCTGCTGTAGCTGATGTTTTTCAAATTGCTCTAAATTCTCAGAGATTAAAGGGAAATGACTGAATGAACAGTAGTTCAGCCACGCAGCGTCCAGAAAACATGCTTTAAAAGTAACACTATGGGTATAAAATAAATAACCCATAAACCTTTTTTCTGAGGTTTTCCATCCAAGTTTAATGTATAGTGATGTAAGTAATGTGACACATGATAATTGAACCTTGAAGGCAAAATCTTTATTTCAGCTTATCTTCCTTAACAGGAAAGTCCTTGGCTGTGGTGTCCGCACACACAACAGGGAGGAACCTGGGAGGAATTCAGTTGCTCAAGGACATTCTAGCTGAGTGAATGCTGAGGGCCAAGGTGGCTTAACCTCAGACTAACTGCTCAAAGGACAGTATCATCGGCCCACCCAGCTGTTCTCTGAAAACAGACCTTTAGCTCACCAATGTGCCTACTCAGATTCAGCCCTGTACACCGCTGTTCTCAACAACAGGGTTGGGACCTATCAGGGGGGCCATTCTTTTGTGGTAGGTGATAATTTCAACATTTTTGAGTCATTTTTTTTGGTACTAAATTGAACAACTATATATTCAATGGTGTTTAGGATGATAAGTTTATGTCATTATCATTTTGGTGTTTGCGCATGACTACACAGCTTGTTAGCTATTACCAACTTATTTTTGGCAGCCATGTGTCAAAAAGGTTGAGAACCACTGAGTGCAAAGGTTAATTAGCTAGCCTACATTCAGTGTACATTACACGACTTGGAGAGCTGAGCTGGGGCAAATCTTACAAACGAAACAATAATTCCCTATAATGTGCAGTTAGCATCGATGTTGCTTCATAGCAGGGGAGGATATTCTTATTATTAGGAGTATCACATTTAATGTACTGTAGATAACAAAACTTGTCTCATGTAGCAGTTACAGCCATCGAATTAAAAATTAATATGTAAATTCTAATCCCAATCAACAGCCAGACCCCTCTAATCAGAACGTACATGAATGAATATAAAACGATTATAGGTTTAAAAAAAGTAACGCAAGTAGAGCAATACTTCTTTGGAGCAATCAAAGACAGCAGCATCTCTGTGCAAGAGAAAGTAAGAAAGATATGTCTTTTTTCGCATGGAGGGCCTACTGTATTTCACACTCCTATCACGAGATGAGATGAGCAAGCACGTTGTAATAGCTGTATGTCTATACCCATGCACACAAAGGCGTTCGCAGGACACCATTTCCCTTGTGTAGCTCTCAAATGAGGTCAGTAAATAGCACCACTCACCCACCCAGTGAGTGATCTAAAAGCTCAGCGTTTTCGTTCAGTATGATTCACGCATGTTTCTTTAAAGAAACAGACACACTCCCGTTGGATACCTTTTTGACTCTGACTCCATACTTACATAATTACAACTAGGTTTTGATCCTGTGGTACTGAAACAGAATAAGGGGAGGGCAGAGCACACGCACACGTCACATTTCTCCCCTAACTTGATTTTTGGAGAGTAATGGGCGTCCTCTGAGAGGGTTCGACTGTGGCTGTGTTGTGAGTAATGGCTGAGATCTGCTGAGAGGCTTAATGCAACAGTGATTTAATAAAGTCCAGCAGACAAAGCATGATAGCCGTGTGAGATTTGCGTCCGCTGTCGCAAAGTGATCACCAATCCCGTTCTTTCAGTTTTCATGAAGAAATGTACATGTGCAGCTTAGTGTTTTGTTTTTTTACTACTTTCCAGTAGTAGTAGTTTAGTAGTTTCACTCAGCCCTGCGGTAATGGTGTTACATCAGCTGAGAGCCATCACCTGCTCCAGGATGCTACAATTTGAGTTCCTGCTGATAATATAAGACAGAATAACTATGATAACATAATTATGGCACAACAACTGCGATAGTCTCTTAACTCTCAAAATACATACAGTAGACTGCTGGAAGAAAAGTCTCCTTAACAGATTTATATGGCCACAGAATAAAACATTTCAAGTTCTCTTCAAACCACAATAACCATACAGTCACAACTGCGTGATGTCAAATATCACTGTTATACATATACATATATACAGTATACTGTATACATATGTCATATAAATCTGAAACCCCTCAGTACACAGATAAATCTGTGCACTGTGTTGATGCGATCTGTGGTAGCATTATTTTGCTTCATTCAGCATGTTTTCTCAATGGGCCAGATGGATGATGACAGATGTTTCAGCTGTACATGTGAAAGGGGTGAAAGGGTTTTTGTTATACGCACATTTGCGGTTTTTATACTTCCAGCTTCTAGTCAGTATTGTATTAGATGCATTTATATGGCTCTGTTTGGATTGTGCTCTTTCATCAAAACATCATCAATGTTTGAAACCCCTGAATGCTCAATTGCAAAACGTTGGAACAGATCATCTGTTTATTTTGAAGTAGGGTTTACAACCCCAGGGTGGTGGTGGTTGGGGGGGAGTCGTGGTAGCGAGATGTAGGGGGAGGGGATGAACGGAATTGCAGCATTTACTTATATTGAAACTTCAGAACCACGGACAGCGCTTCGACTACGGCATCCTCGTTCATATCATCTAAATAAATTACAGTCCTATAGGGTGATTGTTGTGCCGTTGTCCAAATAAACCCCAAGATATTCGCTTCCACCGGAGTGGTAACTGTTATAAGATAAATATTTGAGTCATCCCAAAATGGCAAGATGCTATCGAGAATATTAATTTTAGTATCCTCACTTGCACAGGTGCTAAATCTCACTACACAATGGTGAGAATTAACCTTACCCGAGGTGGAGAAAACTAAGCCCCCTGGGTGCAACGTCACTCCCTTTGGCATTTCAAGCCCTTTCCGCCGAGTGCCTTCACCACACCGCTACAGAGGACGTCAAGATCGCATTCGTCTCCAACGAGAAATGTTTTGCGATCTGGATCTGAAACAGGGAATCCTCCTCGATTCCATGCGTTTCGGCGAGGAGGCGTTTAAATGTTCTGGTACGCATGCAGGCTAAAGAACTCTCCGGTGAAACTAGGAAAGGTCATTTAAAGTGGAAGGAGCGCTTGCACCGAGTATGATCATTTGGTAAAGTAAATATCTTAAAAGCTTTTTGGGGAACATCGCGTGACATTCCCTGTCCAAACATGCCTGTGCGAAGAGGTCACGTTGCGCCACAAAACACATTCCTTGGAATAATAATTCGGAAATTCGAGGGTCAGAGTAAGTACTTTCACGATTATTATTGGTGACCTACAGCTGCTATACAGACACATAAAACAGGCTTATACTACGCAGTTGAATTTAACGAATTGCTTTTTAGAGCACTTCATTTTCTTGTTTTGTTTTTATTAGATTGTGTTTACAAAAACACAACACTTAAAAGTATTTGTTTTCCTAATAATTTCAGTTATGTTTGGTTTGTTAAAAAGAGAAAGTTAGAGAGCTTCACTGTACTACAATATGTAGCCTACATTGTACATACAATACCATTTTTTACAAGAACGCATCCACATAATTTGAGTACTAGCATACCTCATAAAACATATATAGTGAGTTTTGAATTTTTTTTCTATTTTCTGGCATGACATTAGTTTACTATCAAGTCCAATAGGTTAAACCTTCCCCGTCAGAGAAACACTGTTTTTTATGTGCAGATCGGAAATTTGTGATCGCCAATGCCAGGGTGGAGAATTGTGCGATCATCTACTGCAACGATGGTTTCTGCGAGATGACAGGATTCTCCAGACCGGACATCATGCAGAAGCCGTGCACCTGTGACTTCCTCCATGGCCAGCTGACCGACAAACACGCCATCAGCCAGGTGGCCCAGGCCATGCTGGGCTCAGAGGAGCGCAAAGTGGAGATAACCTACCATCGCAAGGATGGTGAGTTGGCGACCTGGCATGGGTGGGGGTGGGGGGGACGGGCATTCTGCCACAACACCGCCTAACACAAGCAGAGGTCTGTCTGACATATTGTCCCTGAGAGATCATCCGCCACCGCTCCTAAATATGTCCATCACATAATGTAGCCTGTCAGTCTCACACTGGCCAGACAGAATCTGTTACAAGATGCGGATTAGACATTGCCCTTGATGGAGCAAAACACTATACGGATAGTCGGTCCCAAAATAGCTCTTGACTGGGTGGCATTTGTTAATCTATTATTAATTAGTTTTTTGAGAGAGATGTGTTGAATGTTCACAAAACCAGAAAGAAAGGTGGACCAAACAAATGCAATTTATCCTTTGGAGACACTAGCAGTGTCTCCAAATGTAACAGTGGCTGTTGTGTAAATGTATATTTTACAGTTGCCAATCATTGCTGTTATTCAGAGAATAGCTCAAGTCGTGCCATTACCCTGAGAGAACACGAGTGCTATTGGAACAGATCAAAGAAGCAGCTTCAAGACAGCCAGAGCAATGCACATGACAACTTACTAAGATCTCTGGCGTGGAATTACAGTGCTGTTTAATTTGGCACCCACCATATTTCACAACCTCATGAGCACGCAAGCCTCAAATAACCACTAGCTGCCAATCTGGCAGTTTGTAGCTCCCCTCCGTCTTGTGACTGAGACACGCACGACAGAGAGCCGATCGTAGCCGACAGGTGAGGTGAGTTGCCATGTTGACACGGTACACAGTTCTGTGAGCAGTGACAGGCAGGGAGAGAGAGAAAGAGAGAGAGTGCAAAGCCGTGAAAGAAACAAAGGCAGACAGAGTTCATTTGAGTCCAAAGCGTACCGACTATCTGCTGCCTTGTCAAGCCCAAACTTTTTTAATGAGGATATACCTTGGCAGGAAAACACTTACTATCCCCCCGGTGCCAGTGAATAACATCCATTGTGTTTGTAATACAACACTGGAGCTGTATTGTACTGTGGGTGTACATTTCATTGGAGCGGTTTATGAGATTAATTAAAACAGCAATGTAATGTACTATTGTATAACCGTCAATATGCAAAAGAAAAAACCCTATACTGCAATTGACGCTACCCATTTTTACCGCGAAGTATCTCTGGTTCTGTGGATTGACTGTCACCCCCTGCGATCTTCTGGAAGTATGGATTGTCGACAGGAAAACTCTGGTCCTAACTTCAGTGTTTGATGCAAAACTCTTCTCGGGTGAATGTGTCGACTCTTTGTTTTCATCAACCAATCTGCAAAATTGCATATTTCCACGTGCAATACTTCAGAAGGATCCTTTTGAATCTAGTACTGAAGATGTCCTTATCAGTTTTCAGGAAATAACTTTGAAGTTTTGGTCAACTATGAACAAACAGACCAATTAATTGACTATGAGGGAGCAGCTGTACTAAACGAAGGTTTGGAAAGTTTGGATTTAGTATAAACAACTTTCAGCACTTACGCAATAGATCTGGGGAACCAACCACAAGTGAAGGATTCCATTTAATCATTGGGCTTGAATTTTTCATTGTGGGTTGGATGAAATTCTAGGCCATAGATGCATGATTAATCTTCCATCAGCAGCCATCAGCCGAGGCATTTTCCTGCTAATCAGGAGGAAACACTGGGCCAGATGCTACTAGAACAGCTTGTTTCAGAAATCTTCAAGACAATTACACCGAGCACTTCAGGGATGCTGGCGTGGCGTCTCGCAGCTTGGCTCTTGGCAAGTTTGGTTTCAAAGCAGCTATCCCCGCTATCCTCCCAGCACCGTACCTTATCTTCACAGGAGGAAAACGTTAAAGCGTACACTATAGCAGAGGAGCCAAAGAAAGCCTCCAATATAATCAGTCGCCCACCCTCGTCCCAATCCTCCCCTGGTGTGCATCAGGGTTTCAAGACATGACTCTTAATACTCCTTTAGAGGAATCCACAGTGAGCGGCTGTGCTCATGAATAAAGATGTCAGGGATGACAGAGTATTGAGCAGAAATGAGTATCTTACAGGGTAAAATGCATTACACTGCTATGGAGGACACGCCACAAGCTCCAGTAGGGAAGTGCAAATGAAACATTCATGGCATCATTGAGAGCAATGGCACTATTGATTTTAGTTGGCTCCCTGAAAACTGAAAGGGATGGTGTGGAGAGCATCTGTGTCTCCTGTCCCCTCTCCTAACAGCGGGTTGTGCGATCAGTGGCCTTGCAAATCAGTTAATCCCTTGTGTTAAACAGGTCACTTTGCTGAAGCGTTCCTTTTCAGTACACCTGCTGTGTTTCACAAATCACACAGCTGTGTTGACGGCGAAGAGGAGTCACACAGTGGATGCAGCTCAGGCATGTAGCTAGTGTCTGATAGCGTATGACACTATTTACCAAGTATTACCCAGAATTCCCTCTCTGTCTTTATCTCCGGTGCCTTTTTTTAATCTCTGTCCTCACTTTTCCCCGCTTTCTTTTGCTCTCTCTGCCTCACTGTTTCTGTTTTTGTCATTACCCTCATCCCTCTGTTACTGTTTCTTGTATGCTGTGTGCTAAGAAAAGCGTAACATGGTTTGCTACAGTACCCTCATGTCCTGCTTATGCTGTGGCTACATTTGGAAATCTTTAAACGCACTGTTAATATTTTAGCAAGCTCCTATCAGAAGTACCAGAGGTTTAGGTTTGTACTCACTTAAGCCGCTTATATGTACGCATGGAAAGTACAGTGGGGAGCCTATTTTGTCACAACAGCATTTTATCTTTCTTTCATGATCGCCAAAGGGCTCTTGTAATGATAAAGCAGATTCACATCAGTTATCCATGAATCTTTAACTCGCAAAATGTATCTTTTTATATTCCAACAAGACTGAAAGAGTTTCTTTTTCACAATGACGACATCAGTAGACTAACCAACAATAAGTAACAGACAGATTTATTTGTAAAAGCCAATACCTGGCCTCTACCTGGTGTGAAACTGTGTAACAGTGTAATCCACGTATACAGGTAATGATGCGTTATAAATATATTAACAGTCATTTACAATTAGATAGATCATGTACGTGTCACAATATTTGTCCTGTCCTGTCCTTATGACAACAATGATTACGTTTATATTATGCTTAGTTCTGAGCCACCAGAGAGCGTTTTGTGGCTTTGAGGCTGCTCGTGCCCCCTTTCTGACAGACTGACAGACAACCAAGGAGATAAATGCTTTCCCTTGATGGATGTGTAAAGCTATCCTGTTCCACGGGTGTAATAATACTTTGTAACTGAATGAGTCTCAACAAAAGGAAGCTGACACCGTGCGACGCAGCTAAGTTAAATGGATAATGGCTACATAACAGCAGCAGCTTAGCTAGCCACGCTAAAAAGCGGGGGCCATGTGGTATGCAGGGGGTGCAAGGTTTCATAGGTGACTCCCTACAGAGGTCCAGAGGACCTCCTACCCCTGCGGAGGATTTGGTGACAGGGTGCGCAGGGTGCGCAGGGTGCCAACGGTGCATAATGTGCGCTGAAGAAGCCTTGGATAGCTACTGTAAAAAAGAAAGTTCTTTTTAAAGCACATGCATTTTGCATTACTTTCCGCCCTCCTTGGTTTCTCACCATGTGGTAAAACAGTAAAATATGCAGAGTTTACCTTCATCAGGTTCAAGGGAGAGAGTAAAGTGAGCTTATAAAAGTTATAAATGGCATCAGGTCTCTACACCATAAGGGCAGGCGTCCTTAGTGTTCTTTTTAATGGTAAACTCCCCAGTTAGTGCCTGCAGTTACTTAAACCCGCATTACAAATACGTTGTTATTTCGGTTTTAAACTCAGATAGGTCATGGCTCTCCCTTACCTCTACAGCCAGCGTTTTGGGTTTTAAAACATAAACCGTGAGATTTTGAGGAAATTTGAGGTTCACTGTAACGCAATCGAGGAGTGTAGGCCTACTTTTAAGTTTAAAAAAAGGATTCATATCATGTTAGTTATAAGACAATGAGCATGATTCTTTCATACAAGGTGCCAGCACGTCTGTCCCTAATTAGGATATGAAACAAAGTTAAGGATATGAAACAAATTAATTGTGAGAAGTAGCAGATGGAGCTTTGAATGGTACAACAATGCACGGTTTACATGTGATAAGAATATCTCGCTATTTTGATCTCATGGGATGCTTATACTGGACGAGGCAATCGCATAGTCCCCCAAACCATCTGTTTTATACTTTAAATCAGTTACTGTTTGCAGATAAAAGCTATTTTAACGCCCAAGGCGTTCACTGTGTTCGACAGCATGCTTATTAAATAGGAGATTCCGGCACAATATCTTGAACTGATAACTAGAACGCCAAATGAGAAGCACTTTGAGCTAGCTGCTAGTTATCCCTGATGGCTCATGAGACACTGATTTAAGATGAAATAAGGCCAGGCCGTGTAGCTTACAGCAGTTCTACCGAGGCAGGATCTTGCCACAAAGCCAAGAGACTCCAAACAAAGGGTTAGCTTGCATGCCCTTTCCCAACATGTCCCAGTCCCGATTGGTTAGGCCCCAGTGAGGTTGAGTATTGGCTTAAGCAAAATAGCCCTAAACAACAAACATGTCACATTTCATTACAAAAGTGTACTACAGTGCATTTGTTTGGGGCTGTACTGTAGTTGTAAATTGTTGTTGCATTTATAAGGAAACCATACAGATTCTGCATAATATTTCTCATGTTTCTTGTTATAGCATAAAGATAAACTTATTTCGATTCATGTAAATCTGACATGTAAAGCAGGGAAATTGTTTGTTAGTTTGTAAAAGATGCTTGATTATTTTTGTGATCTGTAAACGTTTAATATAGTACAGTATAGCGTCCGAAGAGTTGCTTGATTAAACAGCGCAGTGTTAATAATTGATGACGGAAACACAATCCACTGTAATGAAATTTCCATCATGACAAGGGTAGGACTTTAAACACCAAGCGCATTTAATTGCACACATTTTGAACCGCTGCTTGGCTGCCAGGTTGCATGTTAGTGCTAATAAGGGAATGAATAGAACAATCTGTCCATTGATACACAACTACTGCACGCTAAAGAATACACTGTCTGCCTAAACGTTCAGATTGTCCCTGTATAGAGCAATTTTACAGTATGGCAATGCCTTCCAGTTCCTCAGCAATGCCTTCTGCCATCCGTATTTATGAACGCTGGCTGTAGTATGATGGTGTCTTATACGTGACAGACTGTATTCATCACAGTCAGGATAATTATTGGGAAGCGTGAATGGAAACCATCTTGTGTGTATGGTTCTTTGTTTTAAACTCACACGCTACCTCACAGCACAGTATAATTTGTTAAGGCCCACTTACATTATAAGATACGCAGGTATGCTGGAGCTGCTATTGAAATGGCTTTCCACCAATGTGTCCTAATTGTGTTACACCCAACTGAAAGGGTGTAATGAGGTGTTGGAGGTGAATATAAAGCGCTGAATAGGAAGCATCCACAAACCATGAAGGCTTGTATTCTCCTGTGGCTTACATTCATTGGGGCTCAGATTTATTCCCATTCGCCAGTGCCAGACAGTCATTATGTAGAATGCAGAGAGAAGGGGGAGGTTGTAGGGATTGTTATCATACAAAGGGAGAGCAGTATGAGGAGAAGACCTCTATAGATGATGCAGCCTGTGCAATCTAAAATGATGAAGGACATTCTTAAATGTGCCTTTGCCTGGCTGGAGATATGCAGAGAGTAAGGAAGTGAAAAAGGAATCCATATGAATCCACCATAAGTGAAGTAAACAATCCAGTTATGATAGATACCATTTAACTGTAGGTGGCAGTTATGAAACATCATTTATAAGCAACAAGCACAAGTAACTGATAAATACATTGTAAGATTTCGGAGATGCAATAGAAAATATGCAATTATGCAATCAATGAATAAACTTGAGTTAGCCTGATATGGCAAAAATAGCCACACCCAAATATATATATAATATATATATACAGTATATACAGATACTGTGTAAACAGTGATGTCTTATGTGGTTGGTCCATCAGAGGGGATAGGATGAGCACATGGACCCATTGGTCCATGTGCTGTCCATATTCTGTTTGGTTTCGAAGTGATCACTTGCGAACCACTTACAGTACCTAACATTAGCCGTTTAACACAAGTAGCACAATTGCAGCCTAATTTAAAAAAAATATTACATTTTGTCATCACCAATGCAAATAAATTGCAGTATGTGGGTGTGCCTTTATTAAATATGGATTTGTGGTATCCTCCCACTTTTCCTCCCGCTGGTCCTTAAGCAGGCTACTTCTCACAGAAAGTCGTGAGGAAATGAACTGTACAGTTGTATTCAATCAAAGTCTGAGGCTGTCTTGCCTCACAATCGCTCCTAATGACCACGCCAGGCCGTGAATAGTTCTGCTGATCACATGGCCAGAATGCCACCACTGATTTGAGGCAAAAGGTGGAGGAAAATATTTCCCTCGTTGCAAGGACAAGTTACTGTCTCATTACAGCCCAATGAGTGTACAAGATAATTAGGAACACTGTTAATAGACAGGTAAGATTTATTGGATTTATAATGATCGTAATTCTGCTGATTTGGAATATTATAAAACTAGAAAGCTTCCCTGTCATCCATCTCAGTAGAGGTGACATTCAGCAGGAGACACGATGAGAAGAGACCCCCATGGCTTAGTCTTTAAGTAAATCTATTGTTAACCATCTGGTAAGGTAGAATTCAAGCCCAAAATCCTTTTTTTGCTGATTTTCATATTTAGCTTGGAACAAGGCAGGTTTGGTTAGCTCTATATATAGACCACGTTGTATAATACTTGGAACGAGTGTCGTCTTTTTGCCCTGTAACTTTGACAATGACATACCTTAGCTCCATTGTAACTTGACCATTTAGTTACACGTGATTTAATAGGCTCAGTATCAAGACACAGAATCCCTGTCTGGACTGAATGATTGTTGACTGAATAGGTGGTTCAAAAAGATTTATAACTACAGGGAAACCTAATGCTGTCAATAATATAAAATGTATGCACATGCTTTGTGACTGAGAGAACTTAAAAAGACATTCACATTTACTGTATTTCTATTGAGGTTTATTAGGCTATTTTTGTCAGAGAACTTAAACTACCTTTTAGCAAGCAAAAACAACATCAATATAGACAAACGGAGCAAAGGTAACTTCTGCTCTCCCGCATAATAATACAATAGAAGCAAAGTTGAGGTTTTCATCCCCCAAGTTTTGATTTCTTTCAGCATATACACACTGTCACCTCTATCCTGGCCTCTATTCCAGCTTGAGTAACGCCTGACAGCCCGGGGAAGGTGTCAAGACTTGCCGCTGACCTGGGATTTGGCTATGGGCTAAAAACATCACCTTTTTAATAATGTCGAGTACATGGCTAAACAAAAGAGCATGCCACGGAAACTGTGTATTGTCTACGTGCAGTATCTGGGTATTTGTTATAATGGTATCATTACACACTGAACATACTGTATAGACTATAGATGTATCTCCTTTAAAACAAGGTTCTACATTCATTTTACTCAACAAGCCGTTTAGTTAAAAAATACTGAGAGAATTCCTCAGAGAATTCCTCAGCTCCCGTCCTGCTTTCCAGTGTATCCAGACGAAAATGGTGTATAGTTTGTGGCCTTTCTGTCATTTACATAAATGAATTCTTTACTACTGATCCTGATAACTCTATCCGTTACATCTTACAATGTACATTTTTGACATTTTATCAATACTCCTCTCCCTCAAATCACTTTGCGTGTATTAGTCCTAACAATAAACCCTGGCATGTCTAGGCAGTCCAAGCTGGGATTGTTATATTTAGTCAGACAGCGAGCCTACTGCTAATGAAGGCTGCTGGCAGGGTGTCTGAGAGCCTGAGGAGATTACTGTGAATACTGGTAATGTGTGTCCTCTGTGAATTTACAGAAAGCAACAGAACAAGGCAGACAGAAAGACAGATGAATGGTCATACAGACATGTTCACACACCGACCCCTCGACAGATACGCTCACATTAAAAGCAAATGGTCTTGGGATTTTATTTCATTTAATTTTGAAACACACATACATAGTAGTAATATGCAGGACCTATTTATTCAAACATTCTTCATAAAAGATTTCTCTGTCAGTATGTAAATGAGGAATGGGCATAAAACCTATATTCACACGTTGCTAATCCGAAACAAGCAGTGGTGGTAAGAGGTGGTATTTGCACAGCAGTTTGGACAGGCCAGTGTGTTGTATTTTGGTAAAAACAAAACATTGTGATGTTTAAACAACAAATAGAACATTTTTGTGGAAATCAATGAATCCTCAACATTATTGTCTTTTTCTATATACTGTACATTGCATGACTTCATAACAGTCTATTCAAACTCTGTTAGACAAGGAGATGTGGCCATTACTTAGTGGTCATTTGTTGTGAGCCACTGGGTTTGGATCTAGCCCATCAGTTTTTATAAACTGATGGGCAGCCCTTTTTTTATTAATATGAAACCAAACAAAATAATGGAGACTGACTTTGGTTTAATTGTGTTTCTGTCCCTTTACTTAATTATATTCCTCTATATGAGGGACTTGGTTCCACTTGGTTAAATGATTGGAAGTAGAGACTGATGCGCTTCTAGATGAACGGATGGATAAAGTAGACAGATTGATAAACGATAGCTTGACAGATTGATGGTAAAACAAATAACTGAATTATCTTATTTTGGCTGAAATGGAATTATACTTTTGGCCTGCCTTCTTCTTTTAAAATATTATCTGGCATGATTTGTTACTCTTCCAACTGCCATGGGGCACAACTAGCTCTGAGCCAGTTAGCTAGTTTATTTCAGATATTGCCATACAGCATCTTTGTCTCAAGACAAAAGATCATACTGTATTATTGATCCCTTCTCGTTTCTATTCCTTTCAATTAGGTCAGTGGTTCCCAAAGTGGGGGTTGTGAAATACTTTTGCTGGTCAACATGATTTTGAAATAATGTTTCTAATTAGTTATTTTAGCTGTGTTACCTTTATATAATACTATAATATAATACTATATTTGTATGTTATTATTGTCCCTGCCAGACTATATTTGTGTATCAATAAGATGTTGTTCATAATTTGCAACCCACATAAGGGGTCTATGACCAATATTGTGTTCTGAGCTACCAGTACTATCTAGGTACTTAGCTACAATGCACTGATGTTATCATCAAAAGACACCCAGCTATTTCAGTTTTTAGCTTGCCTACACACACAACTGTATACCCACACACACAACAAACACACATGTATAGTGCATAGACGCACACGTGTGCGCAAACACACACACTATGTAGACCCTGTGGACTTGCTTCTTTTATCTCTAAATGTGGTACTACTTCACCAGGCGCTGACCTTTAAATCACATCAACTTCCTGTTTCTATTATAGGCAATCACAAGCCAAAGGACATGTTTTACTTCAATATAATAAAATTTCCTGCATAATGGTTCAACTGTAGTTCTGTACTTTTGTGTTACTGTAAATGTCTTTACAGTGGTGTATTGTAGAAAATCTAGTATTACACTCAATACAATTGTATTATTATCAAATCTGAAGTGTTTTAAATAAAACCTCCTGTTTTGTCCAAATGTGCCTGAGCAGAATTAGCATTTTGCTTCCAATCGCCATGTATGTGTTTACGGGAACCCACTTTAGCTTGTGTACTTGTGTATACATTTCAAATGTAAGTACAAACTGTAGCTTAGAATCTTCTGCATCCTGCAAGCTGGAACATTAAATAAGTACATGTGTGGGAACTGTTCATGTGTTTCTGAATAGCCAGTTGGTCTTTCAGGGTCGGACTTCCAGTGCAACACTCACATAATGCCGGTGAAGAATGAGGACGGCGTGGTTATGATGTTCATCCTGAACTTTGATTACGTCCACGATGAGGGAAGCGATGACTCCACTGAGAAGATAAACGAAACATCTCCAACTAAGTCAGATCATAGTAAGTGTTTTTGGTTTATTTTTTTACAGTTCCATATGTTGTTTACTGTATGTGTTCTATTTCCTACTCTATAATGAAATTGTACACAATATGACAATGGAATGTGATACAATATTATTCTATAAGATATAATGGCTGCGATAAGATACAATGTGATATGATGCGATACATTGTGCTACGATATTATTCTATAAGATACAATGTGCCACGATAAGATACAATGTGATACGGTATGATGCGATATGATATGATACAATATAATGGAATATGATGCAATACGATACCATATGATACGATACAATATATATATAATCTGGTTACCTCAATATAATCCACAGTTATTGTTTACTTTCTTTAGCAGACTGAAAGGACCGATAGTAATTAGTATTTGCCATAATATACAGTATAGTGGTTATATTGTGCAGTATATTGTTTGTGTGTGTGTCTTTCTAACATTATTAATCAGAGTTGATTGCATACATCCAAGCTTCACTGAGATGAGGCAGATAAACATATGATGTGACAGAGAAGAATAGCCCTGCCTGACCACATACATACATCGCACTTGAAGGATGACCTCATTATTGTCTCTTACACACGAGGAACATCCAACTATTGCATATGTTTGATAACAGTGGAGGAATTGTGTGCAATTCCACCATACTGACTAGTAGATTCAATTTCTGGTTTTGCGATGATTGGGGACTAATTATAATCCCATGCTGACAGTAGAGTATAAGCCTACAGGTATCATAGCAACAAGCACAATAGAGAGAGCCTGGCAGAGAGTAATCCCTCTTTCCCTGAGCCGGCGTCCAGAACACTGCATTCAGCAAATTTGCCGCCAAGGCCCAAAACAGCTCGAACAGTAACAAATGACCAGACATAGAGATCCATTGTACTGTACAAGGATGTGCCTTTCCGCTTGCTTATTCATAAAGAATTTAATGCATATCATAATGTAGAGGACAATACAATCAGTAACATTTAATTTAAAACGTCTATTGTCAGCTAGATTAACCATATAGCCACAGAGCTTTCCTCTCATTATGCTCCATCTCTTCAAACCATTTCATTCTAATTTCATACTGACTTATTCCAACAGATTAATAGCTGCTGCGTAGGGTGCAATATAAATGTGTTCAGAGCCAATGACTCCTGAAAGGCTCAATGGCACAGATCAGGCCAGGCAATCTTTTGGTTACGACTATGATAAGGCGGCAGGGTAAATATAGAAAGCCATATCTTCTTATATTTGGCTCCCTGAATATTTTGGACCATTACAGCAATATATTTTTCCATTTAAGTCTTGAGATGACTTTAATTAAACTTAAATGGAAAATATTGATAAACAGGGTATTAATAAACATATAATCACTGTATGTTTATTAACTGTTCAAAGAAGCAATGCTAAGTAAATAAGTTTACAGAACAAGTAAGCAGAGACAGAGAATAGTGTCAATAGTATACAGGGTGACAATGGTTGGTGTGGTGGGGGGTCTGGATTCCCACACAGATCTCAGGACAGGCCGTGTTGTCTAGGAGCCTTGTTGAGTGCGATGGAGCTATTGTAAGCATCTGTTGTTGGAATGGAAACACATGGTAATGACATTATACTGTACAAGGAGATGCTGATAGACTCTTGCTTTACATTTGTGAGCGAGGCAGGGCTCACTTTCACTCTCTCTATTGTTAATGAGCAAAAATACCTCTCTATTTCAAGGGGCCCTTCACTTCTGGGCATGTGAGATTGCCCCCAAATTGTCCATAAGAGATTCTGATATGTCATTGTGACAGCTGAGATGGTTCTACCTGTAATACACTCATACATGAATAATATAGTGCTTGATTCCCAATAATACTATAGTACTGTAAGTATGAAGCTTATGTCTAATAGACCATGTTTAACTATAGACAGTTATGTTTAATATTGTGAATTAATCAAAAATCCAAATTTTTCTTCAGGGAGGAATCGATTCTTCCGCTTCCGCCAGGCAGCTTTGAGCCTGATGGGCACCAGCAAGCAGTCTCTCCCGCAGGAGGACCCTGACGCTGTGACGGTGGACTCGCCCAAGGTGAACGAGGACTCGGTGCCCCTGAGGAGCTCCCCGTCAACCCCCACCCAGGGCAGCTGCAACCCCACCCACGGCCAGGCCAACGACACGCACGCCCTCCTCGGCTCCAGCCGCCACTCCTCGCAGGCCAGCGTGGCCCAGCAGCCGCTCGGCCACTCGTCCCCCAAACACACCTGGGAGCCCCTGAGCCAGGCGGAGCAAAGGAAGCCCTCCACCTACCTGTCCAACGCCTTCCCCAGGGGCAGCATCAATAGCATGAGGCGGGCCTCCTCTGTCCACGACATGGAGGGCTTCAGCTCCAACTCCAAGAGCCTGTTCAGGGACCGCCACGCAAGCGAAGGTAAGACGGTGCCATCTGCTTTCAATCTGATAAAACAAATGTAAATGTTGTTTTTCTAATTACACTCGTTGTATCCCCCCCTCCCACATCACTGTGTTTATAATATGGTGGCACTTTTATTATGAAATGAATGCAGTCTGCAGTATAGCAGTGCTTCTCAAACGTATTGACCCTTGACCCCCAAAACGAAGTGTGTGCTTGAATAAGGGGAGTCGCGACCAATGAAATACTTTTATAGTGTAACGTAACAGCATAAAAATATAAACAACCATGAACAACATTGAAAATCAAGCAAATCTTCTTAAAAATATATACAATTAGAAATAATAGCGAAGAAAATAAAGACTTTAATAAGATTATGCGATCATTTCACCGCCCTGAAATTATTTCGCGACCCACCTGAAAGTCTCTCAAGACCTCTTCAGAGGGTCCTGACCCACAGTTTGAGAACCAGTGCAGTACAGCGCTACATGTGAACGCCCAGGTTTCATTTCTCCTCTCTCTGCTCTGATGACAAAACGCTGCTTATAGACAATGGTCGCCAGATCAGAGGTAACCGTGTGTTCTCTGCCCATGCGCTCAGTGCTCAGCGCGCTGCGCGCTGCGCAGAAGCATGTCTGTGAAGCTAGGCAATCAGCACAAATGCTCATTACATGTCCACTCTGTGTGAAGTAGGCCCGGGAAGGCCTACTGCACGTGTTATGGCCGTATATTGGTAATAGTGTGGTGATTTGTCATGTCATTTGTCTTGAGACCCATACAACAACAACAACCCTAAAAGAAAGCCTGCTGCCTGCATTTATGAAGTAGGGAAATGTATGAAGTCATGCATGAGGAAAATGCACGTAATGTAAATGAATATGGAGTATCTGAACTCCCCATGGTGTGTGTCAACCGTCATCATTATTGTGCTGAATATGGGTGCGATGGCTTGGGATATTTTGGTCCCATTATTCTCTCTTTTATTAAAGGGACCCTCCTCAATCGCGTAATTGTGCTCCCATAACTGCAAATAATTGCCCTAGCTTGTTTGTGAACAAGTGTGTCAGTGTGGGTGTTGCACTCCTCTTGTAGTTTGGATTAAAAATACCAATAGGGTGATTATTCAGGGTTCTGGGGGCGCTATAACGCAATGGAGGAGTGTCCCTTAAAGGCAGTGGTCGGCAAGTAAGTTTGGCCTCGGGACTCGTTTTTTTCTAAGCCATTAGATGGCTGGCCAGAACATAATCAAAGGCTAATTTAAGACATTTGTTGATAAAAAAAAATGCAACTGCCAATCCTAGCTATCACAAAATAAGATGAAGGCTACGACAATGCATTTATTTATAGATCAACCGTGTAATAATTCTGTCTTCAGTCACATTTTCGGCAATTCGACTGTTGATGCATCCGTACACACCTCTGCCAGTGTATCTTATCTGCAATGAAGTTGTGGCTTTTCTGATCCAGACAGAGGCACGAAAGTGCAAAAACATGTCGGCTATTGTGTCTGTCAAGCAACAAAATCTTTTGAACTTTGTTCAGAACTTTTCAGAATGAAAGCTCTCAATTCAGCTCGAAATGAAGCATTGCTGCACAAACTTTCTCGTGCTTTTATTTTGTTGGCAAAATTTCGAAAGAGGAAGTGATTCTGTGGGTAGTTGTTGCTGCCATGGCGGAGATCTATTTAATCACCAGGCATTATCCACTGGCTGCAGTGAAGCCCACGGTCTGATTCATGAATGTTGTGTCTGTCATTCACTCTCAACATAAAAGTATAATATGTATTCTTCAGGTGGGGGTAGAATCTCTATTTGGACCTTATAGCTATATGTGGGACTGTCAGTCCGACATTGTACAATAAAAATAAATAAAAAATAAAAATGATCTAAATAATAATCTGGCAGGCCAGATATGATTGCTGGACAGTTTTGGCCATTTGGGCCACCTGTTTGCGACCACTGCTTTACGGTATTGAACTCTTTATCTGCCGTGGCTGTGAATGTGATAAAGTACATTAATAGATGCATTATTTTATATGGATTGTAAACACCCTAAATTGGTCCTTTCTATAAGCAGTATACAAATATTTATATGAATTGACTACATTGCAGTTTTTGTAGTCTGTCACAGTTTTGACTGAAATGTTGTAGTCCTACTATGCATGTACTTTGTAGATTGACAATGATCTGCAGTGCATGATCCATAGCCGTTCTGAACATAGTACAGTTTGCCAGGAATGCTCTAAGTCTACAGTTTGTTTCCCTACAAACCAGGCCCTGTTAATCACCTGAAGTCCAGCTTGCTGGGCTCTACCTCGGACTCGAACATCAACAAATACAGCACCATCAACAAGATCCCTCTGATCGCACTCAACTTCACTGAGGGGAATGATAAGAAGACACATTCTCCGCCAACGTCTGAGAAAACCATCGTAGCACCAAAGGTCAAAGAAAGGACTCACAATGTCACAGAAAAGGTCACACAGGTGAGATGACCCCTGTACTACACTGTAGTTAAGATGCTGTGTACTGTTGTCAGTGTTGGGGGTAACGGGTTACAAAGTAACACATTACTGTAATCACATTGCATTTGTCTGTAACCTAGTAATGTAACGCGTTACTGTTCCTAAATTCAGTGATCATATAATAGTTACTAATCAAACAATTATGTCTTACTTGCATTACATACATTGAGGTAGCCAGCTTTTATCCAATCAGATTTTCCACCTGTGGTATCTCCGGGTGAAAAATCTACTCGCGGCAGAGGGCCTTCAGAATTTTGAGTGAATCCCCTGTGCTGTTGAAGCAAATGGGGACAATGCTGTTGATTGTCAAATCCTTAACCAATCACATTTTGAGATTGCCATGTTGGGCGTATTCTTTGACATGCCTAGCCTATTCTTTGACATGCTGGCCTAGCCGCCTACATCAAGGGACACTTGGCTAACTGAAGTAAAACTAGCTAGGAAGGGCCGCAGGATGGATTTTGTTTTCAAGAAGCGATCGTCATTCAAGTGAGTCTGATTTCATAATTAGTATGGTAGCCTACTATCTAACAATGTGATTCAATTTGTGAAAGCCGTGACGATGCGAGACATGGTGAGTGCAAGCGCAGGCAAGGAGACTGTCTCTCCTCTCTTTCCTTCTCTCAGTTTAATTCAGTTCGAATAGGCTTGCCTTATTGACATGACCATGAGAAACAGTATTGCCAAAGCACACTTGGGGAACAAAACACAGGGGTAAAAATTGTACAAAATTGTTTTCTCTTTTGTCACACAATACTTATATCTCCATAAATGAGTGTTGTCCAGAGAGCACAAACAGCACAGGTGATGTCATGACCCAGGTCATGATGAGCTGCTGCAGCCAGCTGAGCCAGAATGCATAGGAGAAAATGGTATTGATGTGCATGTGTGTGTGAGAGAGATAAACGTGAAACAGAAATTTATATGATCAAATAGACCTTGTGAAATAATAATAATGAGCTTTGAATGTATGCGTGTGAATATATTTAAGGTAGATCTAACCTACCCAAGCTATCAATGCCAATCTCCCCAAAAAATATAAGCCCCAGCCAAACTTGACTTAGCCCCTGAACTTTTCAATAGCTAGAAACGTCCCTGATCAAGTTGTAGCCTATGCAAATCCAGTAGTTGATGTATACAGTATATATATATAAAATGTAATGTGAACAGACACATTACTTCTCCCTTTTATTTTTCTCACTTATTACTTTTCATTTGTCTCATCTATAGTGTTACTTATGTTGTAGGTTCATGTTTTTGAGGGGGTTATGGAGGTTGTGCTCTGTTTTTATATTTGACTAAACCCATATGATCTCCCTTAAAGCGTTTGCCCCCTCCATAGCACAGTGCAAAGTCAGCTGCAGAATAGTGTTCCTGTTTCTGCTATGGGTCAGAGCCTTGCTCAAGGACATCTATGCGGGCCGGATGTTTGCTCCGATGGTTGCTTGAACTGGAGCTTTCCAGATAAAGTACAGTCCATCCTCCCTTATGACAAGTCAGGCCTGCTGCAGAACTGATAGTTGCTAAGGGCCTTTCAATAAATCATCTTCCCTAACTATGTGTGAACCAACTGATCCTAGTGGGTCAACTGATGACATTTCTGAGGCAATGATAAAATGTTCACTTATGTAGACGTTTTATACTAAACTGGATGACTCATTATGAACCGTATTTATTTCAGTGAAATAACAATACTATGTTAATTTGTAACTTTTGTAAGGGTCTCAGCTCAGGGTCTCTCAGGGTCTTAATTCTTTCAAACAGGATCAGTCACCTATATTTATATATTTATAATGTCATTTCTCACATGTACTGTAAACATTACCTCTGCTTCCTCACTGCAAAAGGGACATATAATTCATATAGAGAATGGAGAGGAATGTGCTGAAATTACACAAAACACTGCTCTTATCATCCATCCTGCATTTGTTTCTTCCATAAGGAGCTTTCTGTTTGTCACACAGTATTAGGCCACGATTGGGAATGTTATGCATGCTAAATAATTACCCTGCCAGTCAGCATTCATTCACATGGAGAAACTAAAACAACTCTTTGCTTAGCAACATAAGAAGAATCGGTTGTCCTAAGGAATCCAACTTTTAGAGAAAGTCTATTTTGTGCCCTACCTCGGGTTATTCATACGCAACTTCATTCATTTGGAGAATACAACATGTAAGTCTTGCAGATGTGGTCCAATCAGTTGCTATCACTTCATTAATGGTGGCAGGACATAGGCTGTCTTCCTGTCTGTCACTGGGAAGAAAGGTTGTGCTCCTATAATAGAGTTGGACTTAACTTTGCTAAATTAGTTTGCATGGTATGCAGTCCTTGAACAGGGATCATTACCCGGAGAGCTCCAGTAAAGCACCAGGCACCAGTGCGCAATGAGAATGTTCCTGATCAAACTGACAAAATGATGATCGCCAGATAGATCGTAAAACATTTTTAACCACCCTTTTACCACCAAACATCATAATTTGATGAATACAAGTAAAGGGCAATAAATCTTTTGCATTGTCAGTGGACCTTGAAACTGAGAGGTTAATTTCCGTGCAGAGTGAAACTTTTCGGCATAATGAGATCACAGTGGAGCTTGTTAGTGGGATAATGTGTACGCTATACAGTTTTTGTGTGCACTATATCAGTGGTTTTCCACCCCCCCTTTCTAGATGATTTTGTGATAACTTTTAATATAGTTTTATAAAATATGCGTTTATTTTTCAATGGTGTTTATTGTTGATTGCATGTTTATAGATTTTTATATTTTTATGCTTTGTACTTTTTTTCTTGCTTTTATGCTTTGTTAGGTCACAATTTCTCAAACTATAAACTGCTTTTTGTTTTTGTGGATTGGGGATCAAAAAGGTTTGAAAAGCAGTGTGCTATGTAAGCGGTGCCCCTCTCCTCCAGGTGCTGTCCCTTGGAGCTGACGTACTGCCCGAGTACAAACTCCAGACGCCGCGCATGGACAAGTTCACCATCCTGCACTACAGCCCGTTCAAAGCCGTGTGGGACTGGCTGATCCTCCTGCTCGTCATCTACACGGCGATCCTCACCCCATACTCTGCCGCCTTCCTCCTGAATGACAGAGAGGAGCAGAAGAGGCGCGTATGTGGATACTCCTGTAGCCCCCTCAACGTGGTGGATTTAATAGTGGATATCATGTTCATCATCGACATCCTCATAAACTTCAGGACCACGTACGTCAACCAGAACGAGGAGGTGGTCAGCCATCCGGCACGGATAGCGATCCACTACTTTAAAGGCTGGTTCCTTATAGACATGGTGGCCGCCATACCCTTTGACCTCCTTATCTTTGGTTCAGGATCTGATGAGGTATGTCCAGTGCCTGGTTGGTTTTCCCTCACCCAGCACACCCGCGATGCTTGCATGCTCATCCATTTATTTAATGTAGACTTGTGCCCCTTGGTCACTACTTAAGGCCTGAATCTTTCTGTCTCTACTCAGTGAGGATTACTTTAAATTGCATGTTGTTGTGTTTTCTTTCTATTTTTTTCTGAATGGTCCTCATTCTAGAATCCATTTACACGGATTAATGGCTTACCAAATGGCAATCAATGATGCATTTATGTGAGGAGCAAGCCAGCGGGGCCATGCACGCAGCTTAGGCAGATGTGAGATGGCCACGGGCAGGCTGAGTGCCAGGCCGGCTAGCTTGTTTGTGTGGTGGGGGATACGTCCCTTCAGAGTCTAGATCCACTTCAGTGCTCCACTGTGCTTTGAAGGCACTCCATTTAACTAGAAAAGACCCTGATTATAAATCCATAATCATCTTTTCCCTGGCTGCTGCTATTGCCGAGTCAACCCAGTTACTGACATCAAATCAGAAACCGACATCACCGAATAGTATAGAATAGACTGGAGAGTTTATTACAACACGTTATTTGTCATTACTAAATAGGATCAAAGCTGTGACAGCATTTACATAATTGTAATCGCATATATGGTTTATTATGGGATAATGCAATATATAATAAACATTAAACCCATGGATATACAACTGTAATAGCTGGTAATCAAGGATATTCAGTTCGTCATTTCTACATTTACCGTGCAAATTGACTATCCTACATTTTGGTTTAGGAATATAAAGCAACTGACATTTTGGCCAATAGCCATCTTAAGGCTAATTTGATTTACAGGCTTAAAAGCAAGACCTTACTCAACAAGAGCTTATGGATACCTTTTGATTAGTGCAGGCTTTATTTTAATAAAACTCATAACAACATACTGTATATGTTCAGGTAAATTGAACAAACCATGAAAAGCATCCATGGAAAAATCAGCACCACCGTTCTGTTAAAAATAATGATTTTGGAATTAATTACAAGCTGTTGCACAGTATTTATGTGGGCAAAAAGTTTAAGATTTTTGTCCAGGCATGTTCCCCCTTAAGGGTTGTGCACCCTGAAGAGCTATCATGAAAGGAAGATTGAGAGAGAAAAAGAGCGTTAAAGCTGAGAAAGGTAGCACATTTCTATTTCTATTACATTTATAAATGTTCTAAATGATATAATTGTAGAAATGTTTGATTCCATTTATCACAGGTATAACAGTATGTAGGCCTAACCTCTCCACAAACCAGATTTTGGGGAGAAAAGAGAAGAGAGAATGCACCTGCAAACTATGGCTAGCTATCTGTTTATGTTAAGAGGGAGGGAAACATTTTATGATATTATTGGTTGGAATGGTAATCACGCCCTCTCTGGCTTACCTATGTAATCACAAAAATTGTTCTGTTTTACAGAAAGTTAATATGATTACATTTTGAATTAACAGATTTTTTCAGATTGTTTTGGCATACGTTGAAAGAGTGCATAAGTTGACTGGGGGAAAAAGTCCATTTTAATTTCCTTCTTTCTTTAATATCAAATCTTTCCGTAGTCAAAGCATGAAATCCATGATCCACATTCTCAGATTAAATTATATTTTTTAGATAAATGAAAAGAATTAGAAATATGCTGTATTTCAAATTTGTTTTTTTCTTGTTTAATACTAAATACGGATTCAGTCACTGTTAGTCCATATATTGAATCTCTTTCTAGAACTATTCTGTAATTGTTAGGTAAACAAATGATCTCACCATGGGGGACAGTGCAAAGAGAGGCTGAAGCCATTCTGGATGAAACAGGACTCCCTGGGACTCATTCAGTTTGTGTTATTGCCTGTTCAGTCCTCAGTAAATGAGGATTTATCTTCAGGCCACTGGTACCTTTAGTTCAGCGTTAATTTGGCCTGGACCAAAGCTTTGGGGATTTGCAAGGATAGGGTCTGAACCTTCTTGACTTTTGAGGAAACCCATTCACTTTTGAAATGATATTCATTGTTATATTTTCAAATGTAAAATGTTTTTTTTGTTTTAACAAAAACAAACTAGTTATGTATGTTTTGCAACTAAACAAACAAATTCCCTCCATCAGTGATTTGCAATGAACCTACTAGAATTCATACTATTTGTTCTTGGTTTTTCAACCCAAAGAAATTAGCTGTGTTTACTTGACCCAGGTTAACTACCACTAATAAAATACCTTACTGTACATTTTGTCTAGACTACCACTCTGATTGGCCTGTTGAAGACAGCTAGACTTCTGAGATTGGTGCGTGTAGCCAGGAAGTTGGACCGTTACTCTGAGTACGGAGCTGCAGTCCTAATGCTGCTCATGTGCATCTTTGCCCTCATTGCCCACTGGCTTGCCTGTATATGGTATGCCATTGGTAATGTGGAGAAGCCCTACTTGGAACACAAGATTGGCTGGCTAGACAATCTGGGCGTGTCCATAGGGAAGACGTACAACTACAGCGATCCTAGTTCGGGACCCTCTATCAAGGACAAGTATGTCACAGCACTTTACTTCACCTTCAGCAGCCTGACCAGCGTGGGCTTTGGAAATGTCTCCCCGAACACCAACTCCGAGAAGATCTTTTCCATCTGTGTCATGTTAATTGGCTGTGAGTATGTTATCTTCTGGTACAGTGTATATGCCATATCACTGCTGTTGTGAGGTAGCATTGTTACCATACTTTTGGCAGCTTTGAAATTTTAATATGACTTTATGGGCCGAGTGTTTTCTGTGCTCCAAAGGTTAAGGGTAACCTTTTGAAATGCCATTTTAGATTTGTTGTGGTTGTGGTGACAAGCTGAATTTCTGAAACATTCCTGACAAGTTAACTTCCTCTCCTGCAATGCTAGGATTTCATGAAATCTCCCACTGTATATACAGTACAATGCACATTATAGTGCATTGTATATATAAAATATAAAATATATAATAATATAAAAATAAATCAATTACATTGATTCAATTATGCAATGAAACAATAGGAACAAACATGCACAGCAGTCTGCTCAGACATATCTGTTTCTCACATCCCTCTCTTTATCATTGCTTGAATTCCAGCTCTGATGTATGCCAGCATCTTTGGTAATGTCTCTGCCATCATACAGAGGTTGTATTCCGGTACAGCCCGCTACCATGCTCAAATGCTACGGGTCAAAGAGTTCATCCGCTTCCACCAGATACCCAATCCACTGAGGCAGAGGCTTGAGGAGTACTTCCAGCATTCTTGGACCTACACCAATGGCATTGACATGAACACGGTAAGTAACCCGGGATTTCTTACAGCGACTTACTGCTACTATTCAAATAATGTGGCCTGAAGTGTGACAATGTCAAAATGCAAAAACACTAAATAGGGTTTTCTTTTTTCTTGTCTGCTTCTCGTCTGGATTAATATCTCATCATTGGTAAGCGCAGGAGGTATATATTGGGATTTTTTGTCACTTTCATAGCCTAGTGTGCCAATGTTGCAGAAGTATAGGTGTATTTTTCTGCATAGCGCATGCATGCATTCAGTTTAAAATAGGCTAAGGACGCAGAATTTCTTATGTTTCTAAATGTTTTAGGCAAGGGTATACAAAAACAATGTTTTTTTAATTGCACAGATGTTCTGGGAGTAGACTTGCATGCAATGCTAAATATGTGGAGTAGCTCACAGCTACATTTGCCACACATAAAATGCCTGTGAATATAAATGTCATATATGAAAAAAGTAATGTGCCATTTTGTGAGCTGTAACATGATCGACTGTATAGGTATTGCAATTATGAGTGTTTTGCATAAAGGATGAGACACAGACAGACAGTTAATATAATGAAGGGCATGCTGGATTAACTACCAGGGGACTCTCTGAATATTTGGCATGCTATCTATGTGCCTGAATATATGACTGTAAAACCGTCTTTATAGATTGTGTTATTTGTAAGCAATTCCCTATGGATGGTTCAGCTGTATTGGGTGAGTTCTTTTTATGAAGAAAGCTGACATCTGACACAATACAGAATAGTAAATCTGTCTTGAAACACCCATTTGTCAATGGCCCCTGTTCACAGTAGTGTCATAGTAGGGAAAAAACAGGCGTAGCTCATGACAAGAATCCCATTTCACTTTTGTTATAACAGAGCAATAGCGTTGACATTGTACTGGTTGATTCACTAGTTTTGTCTACACTGGTGCACTGGTATAACAAAAATGTAATTTAGTAATTTTTTTTGAAAAGCTATATCCTACTATGGCAGCTCAATTAAAAGGGTCCCATTATATTTTATTTTAACAATATCATCATTGTATTATATCAACATTACTGGTTGACTATTTTATGAATGAATACATGCATGGAGGCAATTCATTATTTTATAGATGTAGAGGACAATTTGGCATTTTTATGACCCCATGTGGCCATAAGACACAACTAGAGTGTTTTGGAAAGCTGTTTTTGATATTTAAAAGATGTTTTATTTATATATTTTGTATTTCAATGTTGGGGTATAGTTTAGAAAATCCAGCAATTTCCATCAAATCCATTATATTGTTCTATTGGTTTTACTGGGACTTGAGAAGACCCATTACAATACTAATACCATTCAAAAGTGTCTTCCTTACCTCAATATACAGTCCATCGCTGACATTTTAGATGATATATATTATTTGGTCACAGCATTTAAAGGAACACTTCTTAGTTTATGTCTGAATTTAGAGAATGTATGCCCCTCCCCCATTTCTCTCTACTCCTCCCCCTACAACGCTCAAAGGCTCACATCTTCTCTACCCCTCCCCCTACAGCCATGGGCCCTTTTGTGTTTCAAAACATAAACAGGCAGCTGAGGAGAACATTTGGGGTTCTGTAACTCAACTGAGGTGTAACGCATTCTGGGACATTAACAGATCTCTGTGTGCAATTTACCCATGGACCATCTCTGCGTCACAGGTGTTAAAAGGCTTTCCAGAGTGCCTACAGGCAGATATCTGCCTCCACCTCAACAAGAACCTCCTGCAGGACTGCAAGGCCTTCCAAGGGGCCACCAAGGGTTGCCTGAGGGCCTTGGCCATGCGCTTCCAGACCACACACGCCCCTCCAGGGGACACCCTGGTCCACGGTGGAGACGTCATCACTGCACTCTACTTTGTTTCCCGTGGATCCATCGAAATCCTGAAAGATGACATTGTGGTTGCCATCCTTGGTAAATACGCCATCTCCTAAATGTCACGGGCCACAGTTGTCCTATGTCTATGGGTATTTGTCTTTACATTTACATTAACATTTACAGCATTTAGAAGACGCTTTTATCCAAAGCAACTTACAATTTGTCAACAGTTGAACTGGTTAACCACCAGTTTTTGCAAGCAAATAACATTCTCCCAGAATAAGCGCAGCATCATGTAACAAGGTTACTTCACTTATGCATTTTTAGAACATTACTCGAAAGTTATAATTTGCTCCTCAAAACAGACAATACAGTCAATAATTGCCACCAGCCTAAATTCTGGCAAAGTGCTTAATATTCTAATTTCTAATTCATTTTTTATATTTTTTTAAAAGGGAAGAAAGGAGGATAGAACATGGATTGTTATAGTGGGATTGTAGTGTTTGTGGGATTGGTGCTGAGGTAGAAAGATCGGTGGCCGAGGTACCGAGATGGATTTTGAAGAGGTGGGTTTTAAGACTCTTGCGGAAGATCGGTAGTGACTGCTGTTCTGACCGCTGCAAGAAGCTCATTCCTCCATTGCGGTGCCAGGACAGAGAAGAGTCTGGACTGGGATGCACAACTTTTACACGCAGCTCGTAGCGATGGAGGTGCCAGCCTGCCAGCTGAGGTGGTAGATCGAAGTCCTCTGGCTGGTGCTTGGAATATTACCATTGCTTGGAGGTAGAGCGAGGCAGTCTCAATTCAAGACACTAATGTCTTGAATTGGATGCGGGCTGAGATGGGGAGCCAGTGAAGGTCTCAGAAGAAGGTGGTTACATGGGAGAACTTTGGTTGGTTGAATGCTAGACGTGCTGCTGCATTTTGGATACATTGTAGGGGTCTGGTAAGAGAGACCGGTAATCCAGTGAGAAGAGAGTTGCAATAGTCTAGATGTGAGATTACTACACCTTGGACTAGGAGCTATTCCGCTTCATTTGTGAGGATTGGCCTTATCCTTCTAATATTGTGGAGGCCAAATCTGCAGGTTCGGGTCATTTCGGCAATGTTGGCTGTGCAGGGCAGTTGCAATAGTCTATACGTGAGATTACTACAGCTTGGACTAGGAGCTGTGCCGCTTCATTTGTGAGGATCGGCCTTATCCTTCTAATATTGTGGAGGGCAAATCTGCAGGCTCGGGTCATTTCGGCAATGTTGGCTGTGCAGGGCAGTTGATTGTCCAGGACAACTCCAAGGCTCTTTGCAGTTGGACAGGAGGACATGTTGGTGTTCTCAAGGGTAATGGACAGGTCCACTTGAGGGCAGTTCTTTGCTGGGAGGTAGAGTAGCTCTGTCTTTTCAAGGTTGAGCTTGAGGTGATACGAAGACATCCAAGCACTGATGTCAGTGAGACATTCAGAGATTCTAGTTGAGATCTGCGTGTCAGATGGAGGGAATGAGAGGTAGAGTTGGGTCTCGTCAGCATAGCAGTGGTAGGAGAATCCATGAAAAGAGATTACAGAACTAAAAGATCTAGTGTACAGTGAGAAGAGTAAGGGTCCCAGCACAGATCGTTGCAGAACCCCAGTGGTGAGCAGGCAGGGTTTGGACAGGTGTCCATTCCAGAGGACTCGATAGGAGCCATCTGTCAGATAGGACTCAAACCAGGAAAGCGCCGAGTTGGCAGTACCCAATTCAGCAAGGGTCGATAGAAGGACCTGGTGGTTTACCGTGATGAATACTGCAGACAAGTCTAGGAGAATGAGCACTAAGGAGAGGGAGGAGGCTTTCGCAGTGTGCAGGGCTTCTGTTATCATGAGAAGAGCGGTTTCAGTGGAGTGTGCAGCCTTAAACCCAGATTGGTGGGGGTCCAGGAGGTTGTGTTGTAAGAGGTAGGAGGACAGTTGGTCAGAGACTGCGTGTTCGAGTGTTTTGGATAGGAAAGAAAGGAGAGATACCGGTCTGTAGTTCTGAGGTGCAGATGCGTCCAGGGTTGGTTTCTTGAGTAGCGGTCTAACTCTAGCAGTTTTTAACGCAGCTGGGACTGAGCCTGTGGTCAGGGAAGAATTGATAAGTGAGGAATGGTAGGATGTCATTTGAGATGGCTTGGAGAAGAGATATAGGGATAGGGTCGAGTGGGCAGGTAGTGGCCCGGTTGGATATAATCAGTGTTTTGATGTCTTCTGTGGAGAGGGCAGAGAAAGCGTTTAAATTATCGACAGGTAATGTGGGAATAGAAGGAATAGAGGGAGGTGCACAAGACTGGCTAATGTCATTCACTTTCTTTGAAAAGGTTACAAAATCATCAGCTGACAGGGAGGGTGGAGGGCGGAGGAAAATACGGAGAACAGTTTCCTGGGGTTGGTAGCGGTGGAGCGGATTCTGGTCTGGGGATAGGAGAGAGAAGTAGGGTACTGCAGAAGAGAAGGATGAGGGAGAGAGATTTTAGGTTACGATGAGAGGCGACACGGTTGGAAGTATCAGGGGCCGAGAGAAGATTTAGGGGGAGAGAGAAGGAGACGAAGTGATGATCGGACCCCGGGAGGGGGGTAACTGATAGTTTAGAGGATGAGCAGGGCAGGAAACATGCTGGATCTTGTCTTCACCAGAGAAGACAAGATCCAGCATGTTTCCTGCCCTGTGTGTTGGAGGAGAAGGTGAGAGTGTGATGTCAAATGATAAAAAGAAATTAAGAAAGTCTGATAAGTACAGCTTCTCTGGGGGGGATGTTGAAGTCACCAAGGAGCGTGAGCGATGTCCCATCTTCAGGCAAGATGGGACACCTAACCCCTATGTGCTCCATGTAATAGCAGCATGTAATTGTAAGTCACTTTGGATAAAAGCATCTGCTTAATGACCTAATTTATGAGTTGAGGATGGAATTAACTCTCCCAACTTATAATATCTGGAGATACTACGTAGATACAGATGTACTGTAATTTGTCAAGGCATTGGTAATGCATAATCAATTCCTAATAACTGGATGCATTGTAAAAATGGGCACACAGACCTTATCCTTGAAACCCAATCCCTCACACTGCCGTACACAACATCGACTTGTGTTCACTTGAGATGTGTTGGCAATAATGAATAATATTTTAACCTGATACATATGATCACAATCAATAGTATAGATAAAATAGTACCGACTAATAATTCTTGTAATTAAAAGGTACACTCCTCAATTGCGTTATAGCGCCACAGATCACAAAATGTCTGCATGAGCTCACAGTTCATCTTTAAAAAACACAATTGCTCAGGTGGGCAGCTATAAGAAAAGGGGTAGAGAACAGTGTGAGCCTGTGATAAAAGTAGGGGGAGGAGTAAAGAGAAACGCATGCCACAGGTGAAGGCCAAACACTCAGAGTTCAAGTCAAAACAACAAAATCTTTGTTGTTCTATCACAAGGGAAAGTCCATATCCAAATCGAGGAGTGTCTCTTTAATAATCATAATAAAAAACACTGCAGTACAGTTTTTAGCCTAGTGACTGGGATTTTGGTGGAGATTAACACGATCAAATATCTATGGAGACAGTCCTGCTTGGAAAGGTGCATAACAAATCCATAGTTTAGATTAGAACACAGCGTAAAGCTGTTGCATGGCAACGCAGCAAGTTCACTCCTCGAGCAGACTGAGAATTCAGCACCTCATCTCATCAGACACCAATGTGCATTTATTACAACAGGCAATTAGGATGCAATGCATGTAGAAATCAGAGCCCCCACTTAATTAACTTGCCTTGACATGAAGAAAAATCTGGCTGGTTTATAGGCACGTCTAACTAATAAAAATCATTGGTTAAAACCAAGCCATTTAACTCCTAACTCGATCTCAATTCATACCTCTATGCGATCTTATTTATATATGCAAATGATTCTGCCGCATTTTCATTAGGGACATCAGCTACATCAAAACAAGCGCTTCTACTTTCTCCCTCAACAAATGACAACGTGGCATTACACCATGTGATGCAGAGCAGCAGAAACCGGCTGCATTCCCACCGCCAGCTGCAAAGCGACGGACTGACATTCATTTCAATGAGCAACAGTGAGCGAAAAAGCGGCAGGCGATTTAACACTTTTATTCGTCCATGTGATCGTTGAGTCAGCAACTTGGCGACTGAGAAAGTTGACCAAAGTTTTACTTTGGTCATTTATTTATTAAAATTTTCAGTGACGCCGTGCAGCGACTAGACAATCAGAGAGTAGAGGTGCTTATCTGATGTCCCTGCCTCTTCTCAGGTGTTACAGGTGTGCCTGTTCATTAACACCATAATCGGTGACCGCAACGGTGGTGGATCATACTAAACACCCCAGCCATAGTATGCATCGGTAAAATGTTGATCAAATCAAAATGTATTTATAAAGCACATTAAATACAGAGCTGCAAAAATAATTGGGTGGGGCCGCTGCCAAAGCTTGCAACATTTTGGGTAGCTACGCCCACAGAACACATAATCTCACTCAAAATTTTGGTTAAACTTGGCAGTTTGGGGGAGATTTCTTCTCGATAGAAGGCCCTCTGCGATTGCTCAAACTGTGGTTATTTTTGTCATAATACCAAAATGAGGTTAAAAAGAAAAAGTATGGCCTACTCTAAATAATTAAGTAATTTTTCAAATTACATTTTAGAAACAATTGCAGTTTATGAAATAAAATATGAACTAGTTTTTTTTTTAAATGTTTTTATTTGTGCATGCAGGTATAAGTGACATTGGCAAACAGCGACCACTGCTCTCACACATAGTGGTGGTCACAGATTACGATGTAACACAAGGACATAAATAAAAAATGAAGGGTGGAGGCAGGTTTCTGGGGTTGTATGAATCTCTTGTGAGGTGTATTGAATGCATAAACGCAAAACTAAGCGAATCGCAATTTGAATGATACGTTAATTAAAACCATTCATTGACTGGCACTGGAAAAAATATCCTGATAGGTTATAGTAAAATATTTTTTGTGCCCTTATTATCTCCACAGCATTTATTGAAAGAGGTTGAGTTGTATAGTGGAGCAATTTGCTGAGATTAGCCTATGTACCTAGGTTTACTGAAATGATTGCCTGTGTTGAAAGTGTTGCAATAAAAAAAGAATTGTGAGAGAATCGTGATCTAAATTCTAAGCAAGAAAATCGTGATTCTCATTTCATCCAGAATCGTGCAGCCCTAGGCTGCAGTAACAATAGTGCAAAAAGTATGTCTATGACTCTGCGTGCAAGCGTAATGACTGTACTGTACACACCAATTCCAATACTGAGTAGACAAACATCTCCAGTATTACATAAAGCTTGAAGAACACCCTTTAAGCCTAGGATTATCTTTGGAACAAAGCGGATTTCTGAAGCCAAGCCTACTGCAGTCTTCCACATCTTCCTTGGTAAAAGTCTTCCCAGTCCACTAATTTAGCTTGTTACCTGCCCCATTGACTGGACAAGTAAAGATAGTCTTGTTTTATTTCACTCTATCCTCCCGCAAACCTATATAATCTGTCAACACAAGCTCACACACAACTACAAACACAACCCAGTACAGACTGAACACAAATAGCAGTGGGTTTCACACAGCCAGGTAAAACTACGACACCAGGATTTCGGCAAGCAGCAACTCTTTGCCATTGCTAATGTTGCTAAACAAACCACATTTCTCACGGTTTACTGAAACTCAATACAGTACCTGTCCTTCCTTTAGCGTAAAATCACGTCCTTAAAAAACTGTCCCAAGCTGAAGTGGAAATGAGGCTGTAACAGCCCTCAGACCCGTATTGAATTGATCCAACCGAGCCTAGTGACGTCGGAGTGGGCCCCGGGCCCACATATCTTGCGCCATTCTTTCTTTCCGTCTTTCCTCTTTACCATATTTTCTACACCAAGCCTTCCACTTTTTGCCATCCATTGGATGGGTGTCACAAGAAGCCCGCCCCTGTCACCAGCACTAACCCTGGTGGACACGACATAATCCGGAAGGCTCAGCCTAAATCCGTGTGGACACACCTGCTCTCCAGCATGTTCTTGCCCTCATGAATATGGGCACCACTGATATAACATTAGCCAAAAAGCTATGAAAAACTGTCTGTTGGTTATCACTGTAATAATCACACTGAAAATATAAAGAGAAGTCTAACTTTTCATTAAAGTAAAATTTAAAATTTAATTTTTTCCTCAAAAACACGTCACAGATGGCACCCCTAGAAATGTATATGTACAACATCTAACTGACATAAGTATATTCCTACCCATATTTTACCTATTTTAAGCATAGCTGAGACTTTAGGTAAACCATGACTTCCTGTTTCACCTTTGTATAAATACTAGATGACACAAAGGCCTAAACACCTATAGTCATCCATCCACATAGGCAGCGGCGCCAGGGGGGATCTTGGGGGGTCTCAAGACCCTCCCAAAAAACGCCTTGACCCCCC
>JAODLI010058534.1:0-15507 GCA_027575585.1 Percopsis omiscomaycus | reverse complement strand
AGCCCATATATGTCACGGGTCAATTTGACCCGAGGGATACCAGTGGGTCCCAAAAGTGAAGACAATACAAGGGTTAATACTAGAAAGGAGAAGGCACGTGTCTACAGGTGACCACAAGATTGAAACACAACTCTAGCAAACATCATAAATGCAGTTGTTTAATCCCTCCCTCCTAAATACGTGCTTTAAAGGGAGTGAAAAAAATGTTTTCTTAATGGCCTTTTTAGAGTTAAATCTGCCCTTCTTCCCCTCATAAAGGAGCCAACTAGCTTCCTGCAAAGCCAGCCTGCTGATCCTGTACCGCAAATTGTGTTGTAGCACCCTCAGAACCCCAAATTTATCGCTGTTTATTCTCCTCCGAAAGGAGACAACAAACTGCCTGCGGCTCTCAGGGGAAGGGTTAAACGCGGCAGGTGTGTGCGCGCTCTGTTAGCGGCTGCGAGGCGGGGACAGAGCCGCGGTGTGAGCGCCGGTGCCGTTCAGCAAGGCGCGAGAGGTGCCCTTCTCTGCTTCTAATGCGCCGGTGGGTGTGTGATTGATTTTTGGCGCAGGAGCGGGTGTCTTAATGTTCTAATGCATTGCTCTGTCACAGAGGGCTGCCTTGGCAAGCTGCCCTTTGCAGAGAGTGATCCACCGTTCGATTGGATGAGACCGGGGTAAATAAATAGACAGCGGCTGAGAGAGGAGGTCTGGATGAGGAGAGCCAGGCAGAGAGCATAATTACACCTCCACACGTGGTGCACAATGAGATGGGGAGGGGGGGGGAGGGGGGGGACAATGGTCAAGTGAACAAACCTGTGTGTACACACGCATGCACACACCCACAATCGCATACGTGCACACACAGGCGTATACATGCACCCAACTCACATACTTATACACACACACACACTGTTTTTTTTCTTTTCAAAATTGTGTTTTCTGTTTCCTAACCAGGTATTGATTTGACAAGGTAGGCCCAGTTTGTTTCAGGCCACATGCTCTTGTGGGCAGCAGGATAACAGTGGAATCGATATTATATTTAATAACAATTTTAGCAGCTTTTTGTCTGCTCAGAAAAGCCTCTAATGGCTTGCATGTTGTTAATTAGACGGCCTAACTGTCTTGTCTGTCTCTCCGTCTGTCTGTCTGCCATTTGTCTCCCTGTATATCAAAGCAGTTTACTCCCTGGTGCCTCTGATAAAGTAGAAAGACTCCAATCCCCCCAACTCCCCCCCCTCCCCTCTAGTCATTTGAAACCCTTTAAAGGGGCAAATTGCTCATCACTGTCAGCGTTATGACCAATCCTTTCTCTGTGATGGGCCTGTGCGTGACGTAGAGCAGATGTTTTTATTAGACAGACCTGTCAGAAGTGAGAGCCAGAGTCTAGACACACAGTCCAGTGCTGCGGTGTAAGTACCACCTATAACACCAGCGGGAACAGGCAAGGCATTTCTGTCTTCTAAAACATCAAAGGGCTTCACGTAATCAGAAAGAACGAAAGTACATAAACAAACCAATTGCAGAGGGTGAAATTTGGCATCATAATTTGAACAGCCAATCCTGCCAGTGCCAATTACTGTCTCGAGAGAAATAACTTTCCAAGAAGAGCATTTTTGTTGCCAAAAAAATGCAATTTGCGGCTTCAATGGAGAGTTTCAGCGTAATGACCCGCGATGGAGAACACAGTATGGAAAAGTATGAACTTCTCCAAAAAAACAAATGAAAAATCCACACAATTATATGTTGAAATGTTAACTGTTGAAGTTAGAGTGTCTATATAACATACTTACACTGCTGCAAGGTACATTTGGCCTGCATTTCACCTTAACATACAGACACACAAAAGTACAACCATTTGACCCTGAGATTCAAGGGTTTTTAGGAATAAATAGACAGTGGGTCAATGTATTTTTCTTATTTTTCTGGGCCAAAACAACACACCCTCTAATGCATTCCTAACAGCACTGGAAAGAAAAATAGATTTTGTGTGCAAATGGCAAGCACTCACCACAGGAAATGTAAACTGCCCAGTGCTCATTCTACTCTGCTGTGATGCTTAAGCGAATATTGAACCCACAAACATGGCAACACCCCCCCAATTCCACCTCTCCCCTTGTCCTCTGTAACCTCAGTCCCTTGCTCTTTCCCTCTCTCTCCCTTTCACTTTTTCTCTTCCTTTCGAGGAATGCAGCCCTTGCAGGTTAAGCACAGTGGGCCAGAGAGTGCAGGATGTAATTCCCCTTAAACCTCCAGAGAACTGCTAGTTGATCTACGCGCGTGCAATAAATGCTTGTTCTGGGAGCTTCACAGCATAGTGAGTTGTTGGTGAATGTGCCACAGTGGTTGTGAGGGATTTGTAAAGAATGAAACATGTGTTTGTGTGTATGTAAGCATTGCACGATTCAGACTGTAAAGCCCTATTCAGATGGGATTTGTTTTACATGGGGAGGTGGGTGAGTTTCTCAGTGATTTTAGCCCCGTCCGAACGCGTCATTTCAGTCATTTTTACGAACTGCACCCTCCCGTGTCATTCAGGCGTCTTTAACTGTACCTTCTTTGAAACTATCAGTAGAAATATCGTTAGGTCATAGTAATCTTTTGCAAATAGACTTGTGTAAATAGTCAATCATATCCTGTAGAAAATGAGTTTTTTGTCTTTTTTTTTCAACTATGTAGGCACTCAAGGATGAATTTTAGTTTCGTCATGCATTGCACAGATACAGATACAGTTACACGGGTCGGTTAAGTCTATGGCAAACCTCAACTGGTTATGTACCATTTGTTCGAACTCTGAAAGCAACTTTCGCCCCAAACTGAAATTTCTTCCCTTGGCGCCTTGTTTTTTAGTTATGAGCAGTGGACTTTTTCAGGTGTGACGGCAGTGTGTAATACCATCTTGGTCATTTATAGAGAGATTCTTTATCCCATGCGAATCATAAACATTACAGACCTCCTGTGATAAAATTACATTACTCCACCTGGCCATGTAAAACTAATCCTGTCTGAATAGGGCTTAAGTCTGTTTCTGTGTGTGTGTGTGGGTGTGTGTGTCAAGGACGATGAATCCTAACAGGCAAGCATCTTGATGCTGTCAGTCATTGTTGATTAATGGCGTCAAAAAGACCAACGTTCAGACTCTACTCCTGCTACTCCTTTTGTCTGAACAGAAATCATTAACCCCTGTGCGTGTGCTTAAACCACATTACAGATATGTGCGTGCCATTCATTAATAGCTGTAAATTAGGAATCTGTAACAATGACAGAAAAGTGCTTCAAGCTAAATTGAATTTTTTCCTTACCCCAATATTAAACTGACGTTCGGCATTAAGTAACACCTTCTTCGCATTAGTTGCTAGATTGAAACAATGGGTGGTTTTCATTTGCCATTCTTGCAGTCTTTAATCATATTATTAATTGTTACTTTAATTGTAGTAGTATTAATTGTTACTGCAGTTTGTTGTTGAATTTAAAGTATATTTCAGTTGACAATCCAAAATGTAATTATATATTAAATTGAAAACTACAATTTCATTCTGCAAAAGTAAATTGTTTTGTACACACATTAAAAGTCAATGACCAATGGATTATTTTTTGCTGAACGTCAGTCGGAGGACTTGATATTGAGATGAGGAAGCTAGATATCACGGTTTGACACAAGTTAAACTCCACTTTAAGCAACAGCCCACACACCTGCTTTTGGGCTCAGAGTTCATTAGGACTAGTTATGGTAGACTACTGGCCTACTGGCTAATTAGATTAATACATAGAAAATATGTTATCAAGCTAATTGTTGTAAATACCTGTTTGATTTATAGCAATACAGGATTTTTCATATACCAAACCCACAAAAACAATTAGTTGTATGCTGCTGTCAGACACAGAAACATTGACTACATTATGTTGTCTCACAGATTTGCAAATAGTTGTCTTTCTGGCACTTATTGGATTGAAAAAAATAAATATAGGATTTATTTATGAAAATATTTTGTAAGAATTTTTGTCAAAGCCCTAATGCCAATGCAGAGTCTCATTGAAACAAGTGGTGTGTCACGATTGGCGTGCACAGGCCCCTGCACGCTCCGTGCCTCCCGTCCTGGCTGCGCACCTGCGGGGGATTAGCCCCACACAGATGCGCCTATTTAGTTTAATTATGGACACTATTTAGTTTTCCCCAACTGCACTAGGTGCTGTTGGTCATTGTTTGCTGTTTGGTTAAGCTTACCTGTACGTTGTTTTGCACCTTTGTGAATTAAACGACGCTTTATTGCGTACACGGTTGCTTCGTCTGTCCTCATGTTTTCCTCTGGCTCGCGCCTACACTCGCCACTCCACAACACCTGTTACATGGTGCCAGCCACACCATAAGCAATATCAGCCTCTGTTAAGCGCTGTCTCGGTATTGGATACACATAAAAAAAACAGCTCAAATCACTAAGGATTGTGGGAGCTCTTCTCTCAGTTCCCTGGCTGTCATAGCAACAATACCTGTGAGTCTCCTGTCAAGCTTTTACGGTAGTTTGTACCTATGTTTTTCTTCTAGCTATTTTTAGCGAGCTAGGAAGGCTTCAAAGTCACTGTGTAGTGTTAGCCTGGTTAAAACGGTAAAGGTAGACTAATCGAGGTCAGGTGACGCATTACCTGCAAAAGACTGTTGGATATATCTCTCTGTTCGGGCTGTTTAGGCTCCTATAGCTGTCAGTCAAATGCAAAAATAACGCACACCTAATGATAAATTGATAATTGTACTTAATAGGAGGGAACACAGCGACAGTTTTTTTATGTTTTTTTTAGACGGGTAGGCAGTGGGGACGTGTAATCTTACGATTGTTTCTTTCATTAATATATTATATTAAGTAGGCTACAGTGTATATTCCATCCCAATTCAAAAATTATTTATTAGACACTTAATACAACAATAAATATTACAGTTGAACTTGGCAAGAGTTATAATATTTGAAATATTTATTTTCCAAAACAAAATTTGCAAATTGTAATCCACCCACATCGCAAATACACTTGACCGCAACAGTTTGCTATTATTGTTCCTATTATTTATATAATACTTAGTCTGCCTGTGAGTGATTCTTGATGTACCACAATCATTTCTTTTGTGCGGCACAGTATCAGAGAACTGGGTTAATGAAGACAGTTAGGAGAAGAACCTTCAACATTATGTTAATTATACTGCAATCACCAAAGCAGTCACATATAATTATGCTTGTTAACTGCGGCACAGTTTTAATTTTCACACAAAGCATACAGCAGGCTTGGAAACTTCCACCTTGCAGGGTCTCACAAGACACGGTGATAGCATAGGATTAGACCACGGGGACACATGCCCCATACACACTGCTCTGGGGGAAAATCCATTTTCCATCTCAACTATGGCTCTGTGTTGAAAAGGTCTCTGTGGTGCTATCTGGGGGCACGCATGGTGCCTATACAGTATGTGAGTTTGTGGCTCTACTCTGCTGCGCAGCTGCTGGGTTATTTACAGACACGTGAATCATCGTTGATCATTATACGGGTCTTTTAAAGGCAACATTGTGGCTCCATTTAAGAGTAAAAAGCATGTAGTGATTAACATTATGAGAAAAGGACTTGGCGCAGGCTGACAAATTCTTATCCCCGCACCAATGCCAAGTGCAACACATGGTTGTAGCACAATAAGTGTGAGGAAGGGTCGTGCCAACTTTCTTTTAAGGCAGAGCTTCAACTTCTCCCTTAATCCCAGCCAGTACAGAAGTACCTTACAGGAGCAGACACAGCATCTAGGCTCTCTAACCAAGCCTGTATCCAGCCTTAATTAAAAAAGCTTTGTTTACATCAGTGGTTCTTAACCTTGTTGAATGTACTGAACCCCACCAGTTTAATATACGCATTCACCGAACCCTTCTTAATGTTGTGTGATCACCTGCAGCCAATGATGGCCAAGGGGGGCGTGTCATCACGAATCATATGAGTCGGGTGTGTCTTATCCTCCGCCGAACCCCTAAAACTGACTCACCGAACCCCTGGGGTTCGATCGAATCCAGGTTAAGAACCACTGGTTTAGATCCAGTTGTACTGTACTACAAATTTACAGGGTATCTCTTAAATTACAATTTGCTCTCCACATTTTTTTTTTTTAATTCTTGAGCAGCTCCTCGGGGTGGCTGTAAATAGCATTTTTAATAAAAGACGCAATTCGGCTTGACACTGTTTCAGCATTACAAAATTGGTATTCAGACATCTTCGTGTCTTAAACACTGGCTTGGCTTTTCATGGCTAACGATATATATTACAGTGTTTCCTTTGGTGACTGTGCATTACATATTGTATGCCTTGGATGGTTTCCAGTTGTATACACTAACATGTATCAATACTATGCAGATGATGTAGCTATATATATATATAAAATAAGACCACATCCTCAACAATTGGCTATTCTGCATTCCTGCATGAGGATGCTATTAAACACTGGATGTTCCTTAACAAAGCAATAGACAATAATACAGGAAGGACTACAGGAATAAAGTAGTAGAATGCCTTACTGTCAAGGCCACATATATACAGCAGTTTCTGAGTTGGCTGTTATTTTTCCTGATTGACAGTTTGGTAATGAAGGCAGGTTTTCCAAGAGTGTTAGCCAAATTAACTGTGGTGTGAGCGGCTTGAGTTGGCCAAGTGCTACAGGGGACAAATGCTGTAAGCTGATGGCCAAAGCCAGAGATAATGCCAGACCACACCAAGCAAACAACTGAGGACCCCGGAGCGAAGCGGATGTCCAAATAAAGTCAGAACCCCCTTTTAAATTTCCTAAAAACTGAATAGTTTAATTTCTGAATAGTGTAATAAGTGTAGTATAGTGAGAAGCATTTTGCCAAGTTTCTAACTGAATATAACATGAGTTTAAACCTTTGGTTTGAAATTTCTGAAATTTAGCTTGTCAACAGCTCCGCTGGTCCTCACCTGTGAGTCCTTCTATCCCTGGCCAGCGTTTTATTGGACAGAATCAGACTAGTGATCTGGACATGTTCAGGACTGTGGCCAGAGTGCCATGTGTCCATGCCGTGTGGAAGCCCACAGAAGACCCACTGGCAGGCATGTTCTACTCTATCCGTTCCAGTGGAGGGAGTATGGTGTTGTGGCAGGCAGAATGGAAAGCACTCTGACTATATCAGACAAAAGGCTCTTGACAAGAGCATTCAGCTGTAAAAAAAGGAAAAAAGGGGGACATTTACTGGCAGCAGAATAAGCTTGACCAATGGTTCACAGTTGCAGTCAACTAATGTGTACAGTATGGAATGTAATTTGTTACTGTAACCAATGGAGGTCTGAAAATCTATCCATATATCACTCCAGTAGCAAGTCATTACTTAGGGAAACATTTATTTTGAACAATATATTATTTTACCGCCAGGAAGACAAAATACACCCCGCCTGGCATTAAACCTAGTGAAAAAACCTCATTGACAACATTGACAAACCCTTAACACTGTTTAGTGAATATTTATATATTTGAGAAGTAGTACTCTACCTCCAGTGCTAAAGGATATAAACACAATCTTCAACCCATAGTTACTATTAAAAAAAAAAACAACAGGGCAAGTGCAGCTCGATCAAATAGCCGTGAACTAGCTTCATACAGTATCTGTGAGTCAGGATGGTGGAGTGATCTACAGCATTCTGTCAACAGTCTCCCCCTGTAATCGTAGTTTCAAGTCACACCTTTGACCACACATTTACTCATTTTCACTTGGTTTGGATTTATTATTGGTTTAGTAGCCAAAAAACAAAGTCGCCATCATTTTGTGCTTCTTATAGTTGGCTGGACTCGAAACTGCTAGTCTGATTAAGGTGAGGATATCGATTTCACGCAGAGGAATTTGTGCGTCGGAGTCAGTCGGACAGCCTGAATACGCCACGTTCCTTGTGATATATTGAATAAATGGAGCGCACGGCGGCTAAATTGTGGAAATGCTATCCGACGGCTGAATATCCACCGCCATAAATAAATAAACTGAAGGGAGTCTCAGCACAAATAGCAAGGCACTCCATTCCTACAACTTCATCAGGTCAGACACTAATGTGGTTTAATTAGTAGTCACAGGGGATAAACTTAATTAATGTGAAGGCTCACTCTGCAGGGGCAAACCCACTTCCTCTGCACCCACTTGGCATGAGACAGCACACTAACCCACAGATTCTTTAGAGGTCTCCAGACACACATCCACAAACTAATCTCTAACTAGCACTGTAGCATATGTGAAAAGGGTGAATTAGAAGTGCAATCCACATTAATGAATTACTCTTCACAGTGCTGTAGAGTATATCTGTACCACTGACCTCAGGAGTTAGATGTCCTGCCACCACCTATTTAACGAGTTATCCAAGAGCGTTTAATATTATTCTGAAGGGTGAAGAACACACTTAAGATCCTGTGTGCTGTTTATTTGGTTTTATTTGTCTGTTCATTGGCATGACGATGGCATATTTCCCCGCAGATCCTTCCAGTGCACAAGTGTCAGATGTTTCTTGGGGGGGAAAAAACACATGTAATGCAGTGATGTGAGTGTGTGTGTGTGTGTGTGTGCGTGTGTGGTGTGTGTCGTAATGAGAGTTGAGGCGTTTGTGGGGGTGGCTGGGCTGTCACACTGGCTGACATATTTGCCGAGAGGAAAAAGGCTCATGCGGCTGTGTAAATTTGCCCTTTAACAAGGGGAATAATTCTGCACTGTTTATTTCTACACTATTTCTACACACCACATGCGCAGATTTATGTACGCTGTCCGAAGTTAAGAGAAGGTCTCCGTCCTTCTCTGTCCACCAGCCAGACGGGGCCCCGGCAGAGACTGGAAATGAGGCCCTTTGATTGGGCGAGCGATGCAATGGGGGAGGCCAAGGTCAGGGAGACGAGCAGAAATCGACAGCAGCGATACCCCCCCCCCACCCGCTGTGTTATCTGGACCCGGCAGACTGCCTGAGTCACAGGAAGTCAGTCAGTCCTCGTCAGCACTCGCTGAGGAGGAAATGCAGCCCTGTAGTGGGGGCACCTGGCCTCGCCAAAATGCACTGTGACAGTGAGAGGCAATGGAGGGGACCACTACCTCTTTTTAGCACGCCGCGTTTGGAGAACAATCAAACAAATAAACCGCATCAGACTCATTTCTATGCAAGGGCGTTGTTTCATAGTCATCTGCCAGGCCCCGCGCGTCGATATACAGTACACTATCGAAGTGTGGCCGGGGGCGATGGGAGGTGACGACCTAAGCTGGGGGTGGGGGTGGGGGGTGGACTGCGTGCGACTCCGCAGAGGAACGCCGGGGGGCCGCGGGGCCGCGGGGGTGGAGAGGTCACTGTTATTAGACACTAGATGTGAGGCAGCGCGCGCTGGATGCTTGTTGAACACGGCAGAGGGCTACAGGGGACCTCACAGGAGACCCTTTGATTGACAAGGCTGCGAGCAACCGACAAACATGCGGCGAATGGGCCGTTCAGTGCACATAACGAGCACTAAGGCGGTGTATGTTGGTATGAGGGTGGACCGGGATGGGCAAGTGGGATGCGAAGCAAGGTCGGTCTGCCGGCTTTATTGGAATTAATTCAATGTGCCTTTTGTCATTAGAAAAGAGCTGAGGCAGATGTTGGTTAAGCACATCTGTGAAACTGAGGCTTCTGTCACCCGGCAGGCCGTTCCTCGGCACGGAGATCCCATAATACTAATGTGCGCTCATTTCGCAACTTGCCGGGATTTCTCGCCCCGCCCGGTTTCGTTCCCTTTATTCTCATGCCGCGTGGCCCGGGTTGTGCACGGCAGCTTTAAATAGGATTTGCATCTCAAATCAGCGGAAGAGAAAGTGCTTCATGGAGGGAAAGATGGCAGGAAGATTGTAATAGAAGGTATAAGAAGGGCATGGAATAATGGCATGTTTGACCTTGAGAAAGTGGCGTAGAGGGGAGAGATGGAAGGCAGGCTTGAAAGAGAGATTGACACAGATAAGCGTGAGGAGATTAAGAGAGGGAGACAATAACATCCAGTAAGCAACACATGGCTTTCAGGAAAGCACAACAATAAACACTATTTCATTCAGCCAATCCAATGTATGGCACAACGTCAAGACCTCAAAGGCTCCCACTGCATGGTTATGAGGCATAGCATTCACATGAGTGTTTTATGCTGCAGTACCAGTGTTGGCCACCATACCATCCAGGAAGCAAACAACGCACTCTGTCCTGGGGGCTAGCCATAGCTGCAGTCTCAGGGAACCTTTTCCTCTTCCTTCCTTCTTCTCCATCTTGACAAAGAGGCAATGGCATCTGAGAAGTGGTTGAGAGCAGAGGTCATTCCTGCTATGCGGTCAGCTAGTGAGAACAGCACAGAGGATGCTCCGTGCCCTCTGTCAGTGCCGTCACGCTAGTGGGCCTGTCGAGTTGTGACATGGAGGGTAAAGCTCTGTGCGATGCTGACCTGCTGTTTGCCGTCCAAACGTCCTTTTTTCTGTTTGTTTTGTTTTTCTTGCTGCCAGTATAGTTGAGCAGCACTGACCTACTCCGTACGCTGAGTGCAAACCCCCTCCCCCCCCCCCTAAATAACTGAAGATGAACCACAAGGTTGTAAAGCACCATTTACCATCTTCACGCAAAGTGCAAAACTGTCTTGATACTGCCAATAAGGCAACTAAAGTGGGTGGACTATCGGGAAAAAAAGATAAGCAATGTCACAAGTCAGGCTGTATTTTATGGTTATTTTTATTTTTATATTTTATTTTTTGGACCCTCATAGGCAGGGGGAAAGATTGATCATATCGTCTCCCAAGGTCTGGCTTGGCTCCCTTCGGCTAAACACTGTATAACATATTTATCCATTGCCTGCCAGCAGCTGGCGGTTGGAATCAGTATATCTCCCGGTGACTCGGCGTGACACCTTCATCACTAAAAGCCTCCTCTGTCCTTGAACGTTGATTGTATCGTGAGCTTAATCTAAACACCATATACCTCTCTCCAGAAGAACTCTCAGTCCTATTAGTTTGTTTTCCGTCATTGCATTTCACCTGTGAGTGAACAGGTATGTACAAACTACATTCCGCATAGCTCAGCTGCGGATAACGACAGGATTTGTTGCACGTTTTACTGAGGCTTTATGGCGTCTGTGACGGGGCTTCAGAACAGTAAGTAGTAAAAGACACATACTATAGAGCTCTGGATTCAGTAGATCACAACACTACATTACCTAGGGGGAAGAAACAGATGGTGAGACGAATTCCCATGAGCACAAGAGGGAAGCAATTACAATAAAAAAAAACCCATCTTTAGTTTAATTCCCAAAATGTATTTTCTGACGAGGAAGCAAGAAACAGAGAAAAAGGGGGAGCGAACAGAGGCTTCCCTGAGTGGGAACATGTCGGTAAAGCACTCACTTAAAAAACGGATAACATCAAACAAGTGCCAATAGCCTGGTCAGCAAGCAACGCCATCATGGAGTCATTGCAAACTCGCTTGTCTCTCACCTCTTCAATAAATAAAAGATACGGGGCTCTGCGTTAAAATTGAGAGGACTGCGGCTGAGTAATAAAAATGGCTGAGTTATGAATCGAAATGCATAGTGCATTCATATGAGGGGTGAGGAGAGAAATGAGCAGGGTGGAGGCACGGAGAGATACAAAATCCACTGTCACCCGTGTAATGATAAAGCATGGCCACACTGCAGGGGCGATACACTAAGACTACCTGCATGCTTAGATCACATATTTGTCAGGCCTTGTTTTGTGTGTGTGTGTGGGGGGGTGGGGGAATTTCACTTATTCTTATTCGCCATTATTTGTTCTCGCTCTAGTGCAGCCCAGGTCCGCGTTATCCAATTGTGATATTACGCTGAGCCCAGCAGGAACAAAGCGAAGGCGCGGCAAGCCAATAAGCACGTCTGTGAATGAGGGTACCCCACAAAGAACTATTTTAGGTTCAGCGACCACAGAAAGTGTGTCTTTTCAGAAAGTTGCTGAAAAGACAAAATGTGTTTAATAACAGGGAGTAAGCACAGAACAAGGTGAGAGGTGGGACTTGCACGCAAGTGAAGGTGGTTGATAGGGAGCGGAGCAATAGAGAGAGAGCGAGAGAATAAGATATGGGAAGCGTGAGAAAGCGGTCGGGAGGTGAGGAAAAGGCTGGATGAATCGGCCTTTCTGTGATCTTTCTCCACGGAGGATTTTATTGCACAAAAGCTACCTGAGTAATATAAGCTGGATCTGCGACTAGTGCAACAGAGAGATGGATTTGTAAATGGTGCCCTTTACAAATCAGTTTCAATCTACAGTTGTTCTTTTGTTTTTTTCTAGCGCACATTGACTTTTTCTCCCTCTCATGGACATTACTCACAGATCTGTCATGGCAGGGTAAACACAGCTTCATCTAATAAATTAATAATGGGTTAATTTGATTTAGGCAGTCATGACACTGTAATGTGGTGGAGGGCTATATAAATAAACTTGAATTGACCATACTATTGACTAACTGTTAATGCTTGCTCATTTGCACTCCTAAACCAATTATTCTTGCTGCAGCTTTGTTTACCCTACTACAGCATATCTAGGAAGCTTTCCTTTCCCCCCCCCATACCCCGTCTAGTCTGTCTAACCTTAGTCTAAATGATCTTAACCTAATTAAACCGTTTGCTAAGTAATAATTGTATAACCCTAAATCTAACCCTTAACCAGATAAGGAGTTAATTTGACTAGGTAATGCCAGAATCTGGGTATTGGCTGCCTGCGTTTCCCTTTCCTTTCCACAGAGATCAGAAAGCTGCAGACACTTTGGTACATGAACTGGCAGATGTTCCTCCGACCTCGTGCCAGAGACGTCATGCTAGCTTCTTTAATTTCATATTACTTATACGTTAGTTTTCTCTCCACCGCTGTCACACTGGCATTTTCTCTGTCTCCCTTTAACTATCTCTCTCTCTGTCTCTCTGTCTCTCTGTCTCTCGCGCGCGTGTGCTTTCTCTGTCTGTCTGGAGCGGAGGTCCGGGGGAAAAGGGGGGATTAGTGTTTGGTCGGTGCATTTCAACACCTCCACAAAACTGTGCTGTAATCCTGCACTCGGCTTGGCTGGGTGTCTCTGCTGCGCTGCCAACGCCTGCATCAGCAGGGTGCTTGGGGTGCCATGGGGATGCCATAGAAACAGGCTGCTTGGCAGAGTAAGAGGCTTTGTCCTCACCCGTAGGACTAATTTCTCTTCACCCCAGGTATCCGTGCTACCTTTTTCCTGGGGTTTAGCCGTTTAATCCAGCTTGGCATTGTGAAAGTAAAAGCCTAGGCGCGGGGCTGTGAAATATACTCAGGGGATAAACATGGCTAGGGCCTGGTCTTGATGTAATGCAAGTCATGCTGCCAAGACAACCATTTCTGATAACTAGTAGTTTAACCTTGAGTTTCTGTTGAAAAACAGGCATATGGAGATGTTAATACTGTCACTTGATGTATTAGACATTAATTATCTACATATCATGTAGGCTACAGTATTGTAAATTAGAAGGCTGGAAGACACTGACTTAGTTCCATGTGTTTAAAAGTTGTTTTGTTTTATATCACAATATTTATCTCTACAGATTTTCAAGAATAAAGTGTCTTCCTGCCTGCCTGCCTACCTTAGTTTACCTTACCTTAGAAATGCCAAGCTAAGATGCATTATGGTATTGTGTGTGTGTGTGTGTGTGTGTGTGTGTGTGTGTGTGTGTGTGTGTGGATGTGTGTGTGATTGGTGGTTGGCCTGGGTGGGCTAAGTGGATGATTGTGTGGAGAGATTGGAAGAAAAAAGGGCCTGTTGTTCCCTGAGGCACTCTACTTGTTCTGCTTGCCTTTCCTTCTTTGGTTAAGACAGACGTTTTTTGCTGCTGATTTCCTCGTCTCCATGGAGGTCGGATTGAATCCACGAGCTCATCAAACAGCGCCTACACTTTACACTGCCGTCAGAGAAGAGATGTGAAATGGAATGAAATGTTTATTATTAAAAAAAAAAGTAGATGTACTGCTTCCGGAGTGATTTATAGCAGCATATTTTTTGTCGGGAAAATTGTTATTGTTGTTGTTTTTTTCACTAAAGTAATAGATTATCTGTTTTCGTGTGGTCTTTTTATGTCAATATTATGTAAGTTTTTGAGATGGTTCTTTTTACTGTAACTCAATAAGCTGCAATATCCGATAATTCAAGTAGCCTATATGGAAAAAGAGAGTGAAAAAAAATGACTTTACTTTTTTTTTTTAAACAAACTTGACCGAGGTTAGAGCAGGATTCAGTAAATGTCCAGGTTCCCTGATTGGGGAGCTCTCACATGCCTGCAGCTACAGTCACGGTATACAGACAAATATACACAAATAGACACACAGCCACACACACACAGTCAATAAGAGTGGCCCAGGCTGCAGGGCCCTAAAGACTAAGGAACAGACCATAATTCACTGCTCTGACATTGGACTGGGGCCTTGTTTAATAGGGAGACCGTTGGCAATTTCCAACTGTCTTTGCATTTGTGGCAGTGTTTTACTGGTGTTGAAGTCAGTAAAGTTCAAACAAGCTAATTGAATTTGGGTGTTTTATATATTTATTTATTTATTTATTTATATGAAATGTAAATTTTTATATATATATATATCATAAAACCTCATGGGGTATGTTAACACACGAAGGCTCATAAAAACACTGAGATGTCATTATTTCAAATTACAAAATAGCCAAATATCTGTGTATTGCTTTTTTTTTCTTACAGCTCCAGTGTACTTAAAATCTTCCCCTGCTCATTTCCAAGATGAATGAGTTTCAGGTCCGTTTGTATGAGCTCACTAGCAAGGAACATCTTTTGTTTCATTTCATCATTGTCTCCTCCCACCATATTCAACAGTAGTTTGACAACATTTTGAATTCTCACACAGACCTGCATGGCCAGCTTTAGTGTACAGACTCGTGCCGGGCATAATATAACTGACTCAGGCAGCCATCTGGACTAGTAGCTCCAATATGGTCAGGACGCAGTCTCTTTAATTAACCACAATGGGTTTGCACTATAATTAAATTTCTTCATGGCCGAACAAATCTTATTTTAACTTAATTTTACTTAGTTTTCCCTAATTGTCTTCTGTCCCAATTACGATGTCAAACACCTTTAAAGGCAAGGTCATATGTTATAGAAATAGCATCGACAGCCTGAATAATGAATCAGTTTGCAGCTTCAGAGCTTACAAATTGGAAATAGTCACTTTGCGATAGGAGATTTAATAAAGCCTGCAATACTGTAGCCGGTAATTTAATTGTTGTTTCATTCAAATGAAGCACTCACTGCCCTCTAGGCTTGGCTGATTATCAAAGGATCCTTTCAATTCCCTTTCTCTGCCGTCCTGTGTGTCTGGCTAATGTCTTCTGCCAGACAGTTATTGTATATTAGTTATGTATCAATGTTGGGCGCATCGGCTACACCTCACTCAGTCACACACACACACACACACACACACACACACACACACACACACACACACACACACACACACACACACACAC
>JAODLI010058523.1:0-15508 GCA_027575585.1 Percopsis omiscomaycus | reverse complement strand
AGTCAAGAGATCTGATTGCCAGGAGAGAGACCTGGCTGGCATCCTGAACAGTAAACTGGGCTAACCGAACTGTCACAATACTGCTAACTATTTTGCCCCTAATTGACACTGTGTTTTCCAACTAACTTTTATGTTTGATGCTGTGGTTCCTTCAGGTCCCTTCATCGACAGCATTGCGGGAGTTCCCGAGGAGTTCCGCCATGTGGTGTGGACACAGGGAATGAGGAGATTGGCGGTTTTGGTGGGGCGGGCACTTCGATTTGGTGAATCTGTTCTCCTAGTGGGAGATACCGGGTAAGGTTCCCATATAATAGCTAGTAATGGCTCAATCTTGGAATTGCCCCTGTCCTTGAAACCAGCATTATAAAAATGTTGATGTTTTGTTTTGGAAACTGAGAGAGCGCACTCACGAGTGTGTAGTATGTGGCACTCATCTCTACTCCTCCTGTCCGGTCTTTGGGTGTTAGAATGCAATCGAGGAACAACTTTATTTAACATTATTTACATCTTTCAAGGATATGAATAATTTTCACTCTGCTGTGTTGCGTCGTTTGGCAGATGTGGTAAAACCACCATATGTCAGCTGTTTGCTGCCCTGGTTGGACAGAAGTTCTTCTCGCTGAACTGTCACCTCCACATGGAAACTTCTGACTTCCTGGGAGGCCTACGTCCCGTCAGACACCAGGTACATACATGCTGAAATTTAAAACCAAAAAAGTTTAGATCAAAATACAGGCCCCTTTTAGAAATAAGTGCTTTGTTTCTGCTAATCAAGTGAACTGCAAAGTAAAGCTTACATCTATGTTCTTGTAAAAATGTCATGCGTCAGTGAGTGAAAGTGGGCAATCCAAAGAGAAATTTTTTTATGTGGCTAAAATGTGCCATAATATTGTTGCAAGACATGTGAGGTAAGCGTAGTAGACAGCGGCACATAGCAGAGCTTTTTTACTCCAGTGTGTAAAAACCCTTTAGACATCAAAGCTACAATAATGCAGCGCGGTAAGTAAGTGCTACAGTGTATGGAGGTGTATAACATTGAAACTTAAAGGTGTCTACTGCATAGTATTAGTATTTGGATAGCACATGGGCCCCTGTTTCACAAAGAGAGAGGACACATGGGCTACTGTTTCACAAAGAGAGAAGACACATGGGCCACTGTTTCACAAAGAGAGAGGAAAAATGGCAGAGAAATCATTTCTTTAAAAATGGTACATCAATTACAATTACATCGTCTGAATATGTCCATCCTCTTGGGTGAAACAAATTTAAAGGCTATCTTTATTGTTGGGCAATAGGTTAAATTGTTATTATGTTACCTAAATCGGGGATAAATTGCAGCGAAGCGGACACTTTACAACTGAAAGTACATTTTGTGTGTGGACCGGAATGTTGCTCTGTAATGTAATGTTTGTTTGTGACTACTGACTCTGGTCTTATCTTGTGCAGACACAGGCTGATGGGGAAGATGGCCGACTGTTTCAGTGGCTCGATGGCCCTCTGGTGATGGCAATGAAACAAGGAGGGGTCTTCCTCATGGACGAAATCTCCCTGGCAGACGACTCAGTGCTTGAGAGACTCAACAGGTAGACAAGCACCTTTCCAATTAACCCTTAACTTAACCACTAACACACATACAGAAATTTTTTTTAACCAGTGGTTGTTAACCATTGCCTTTGTATTATCTTCTTATTTTCAGTGTTCTGGAGACAGAGAGGTCTCTTGTGCTAGCAGAAAAAGGCAGCGGGGACAATGATGATGTTGAGCTCATTGTTGCAGCCCCCAATTTCCGTCTGGTAGCCACCATGAACCCCGGAGGAGATTTTGGCAAGAAGGAGGTGGGGACCAAAATACAAACAAAACGAGCATGCCTTTAAACCTGATCCTATTAAACCTGGTCCCATACTGGCCTACTGATTATATAAATTATTATGTTAAAGCACTCTTCACTCTGTAGCTTCCTTATCTCAATATAAGTCCTCAGGCAGATGTTCGGTAAAGAATAATCAATCTTTCACGGACTGGTGAAAAACTGCTATTTTTATCTGACTGACTTCCATTGTTTCTTAGAAACAACCTTTGACCATGTCTGCAAAGCTAGTCACTGTCTTCGTTGGTTGTGTTCTCAAGTTACTCCAGTTTGCAGTTTGAATTATGTATAAATGTAGTGTGGAAACAATGGATATGAATGGTGGATGAATATAAATGTATGCTAGAAGCACGGGGAAAATATCATGCATTTTGAATGTCTGATAGCCCACCACACAACATTTTAGTCTTGTCTCGTCAACGAAAACATTTTGTCAAAGTTTTCGTTAACAAAATGAACACTGTCACGCACCTACCGCGTTAATTTACGGCAAATGTCTGTGGTAGGACTTAATATTGAGTTAAAGTTGGAAAAGTCTAGGGTTTCACAAAAGTTCAGTAACGTTTTATGCATTGTTCATAAGGTTCCATTCAACTTTCAAAAAAAGCCTCTACATGCGCTATGTAAATGTGCTATAAAGTAAAAGAGTGGGGGAGGGGAGGTTGGGCCTGAGGAACCCACAAGCACTCATGCGTACTAACCAAATCTTTTAACAAACTATTTTTTTTCTACACAAATGCATCTCCATGCAAACAATAGAGGGATATTTTTTTAGGTCAACAGCTGCAATTTGTCTGTGTTTAAAATATTAATACAATATTGAATAGGATTATTAAATAGTACTAAACAAAAGTTCACAACTCAATAGTGTTGCTCTTGAATAGAGTGTTCATAAATAGACAGTCACAATAAAACAAAATAAAAAATTCTTTATATAAAAACCAATGAAACGTGTTTTGTTCAGATGCATAGGCTGACTTGTGTGTGTTTGTGTATTTTTGCACAGCTGTCACCTGCACTCAGAAACCGTTTTACTGAGATCTGGTGCCCTCAGAGTAACAGCCGAAGTGACTTGGTGCAGATCATTCAACACAACCTGCGGCCGGGCCTCTCCATTGATGGTAATGTCTCCACTGGCCATAACTTATAGTTTAACCTAGTTGTAACAAGGCAATAATTGCCAAGATGGACTGGGCCACAAGGACATTTCTACAATTATAAATAAAAGCCAGACACCATTTTGACACCGCTTGTCCATCATCTTTTGGAGTGCTTGTGTTATAGTAGGGTTACAGTATTAAACACATCTGCAGTACCCTAAAACTACCACTGGAAGTGGTTGTAGGCTTAATCTTATCCCCCAAAAAAGTGTTGGTTAGTTAGTGTATCAATTACCCACCTCTCAAAGTATTTTTTTCTGATACAATGAAGTATATAGGGGATTCAAAATGTCTGGGGTCGGGGAGAACAAAAAATAAACCTCGACCACTAGGGGACACCATCCAAAAATCCCAGTGAAATTAACATTAATACTGCTATGCATGAATTATTCAGTGTCACCTCTGCAATCCCTGGCACAGGCGGCGATATCCCAGAACTTATGTTGGACTTCATCGACTGGCTGACCCAGCAGGACTTCGGCCGGCGCTGCATCCAGAGTGTCCGCGACATCCTGTCGTGGGTCAGCTTCCTCAACATCGTGTGCGAGCGTGACGAGGATGGCTTCATGACCATGGGAGCAATGGAGGACGAAGAAGAGGCAGAGTGGGACCTCCGACTGGACACAGTCACCGCCTTTATCCACGCTGCCTGTCTGGTCTACATCGATGGCATCGGCTCAGGTAGGAAATATATAATTTGCGTCTTTTGTTTTGTTTTGGGCACATCCTACCAAGTAAAGGACACATCCAATAGCTCTTTTTTCAATGGTAAAATATTGACTTCTATTTGCTACTCATATTGGTTATGGGCAAACAATAGTTTAAATGTGGAAAATTTGGTTTTAAAGTCTGCTGAATGTCAAAACATTATGACTGCGTCAAAAACAAAAACATACAAAGTGCATTTGAATCTCATGACCAGATGGGGCCGAACTTATGTCGTCCATGAAATTGTTGGATACATTCTCTTAAACAGGGGCATTATGCAATCCAAAATTTTGCTCTCTCTCTCGTAATGACAACAACAAATCACCAGACCAACTTGCCCAAATGTGACCTTATGGAAATGCCAACGAGCTGTTTCTTATTTTTGTTTTTATTTCATTTCTTTTAGAGAAAAAGTTTTCACGTTTGATGTGATGAATATAAATTAATAGTTAAATTAATGGTTAGTGTGGGCACAGTAACTCGTTTGGGGGGCATTGCCCACGAATGCCCCCGCCATGACGCCGACCCTGGAGCAGAACAGCAACCAGTAGGAACTTTTGACACAGTTGTGCCAGTGTTGCCCACTCGTCCCTCAGATGCAATCTGGAACTGCAAGCCAACTGTGGACAAGTGGTCATTTTTTTTCCTGGAAAAGGAACTCTAATTGTGCCCCAATAAAATTTTGGACCACATTGGTCTTCATTTATATTTAATTTCTCAAATCTCCATTCCTAGCGACATACATGGCAGTAAATAACTAATTATTCAGGTAATAATTTGTAATGTGGACCGTAAAGACAGACAGACTGTAGAGCAGAGCAGGGTCGGCGTCAGAACGACTAATGGGGGGGCACCATAACGGACGTCTGAGAAATGTATTATGTTTATGCTTGATAATAAGAGCTTCCTGTAGTCAACAAAAACACCAACTACCAACCCAGTAGCTTCAATGGGCATGACGCCACTGGTCTTATAAATCATGAACATAAACAATTGATTTAGATTTATTCATAAACATTTTTTAAATGGATAAAAGTGATCAAATGTGAAACGTTGGAATGCTTCTGAGGGACTTTCTCTGTATTTTAGGGACCACTGTGTCATGTGTAGACAATGCCCTCCTGGCACGGAGGTTGTGCCTGGCCTTCCTTCAGCAAAAACTCAGTAAGATGTCCAAACTGGACCAGGAGATGCTGGACGCCCTGAGAGTCTACGAGACCGACCTGCCAAGGGAGCCCCAGTGGGGGGACAACTTTTTTGGACTGGACCCCTTCTACATTGCCTTAGGTGACATTACACACTCAACTTGATTGCAATGTCACGTTCTATTGTTATAATGTACTTTTGTATAATGGTCGCAAGATGGAAGCATTAAATAATCTGATTTAGGTTTGGTCCAGAGCCCCAGAGGAAGGGTTTGATGGCCCGAAAATGATTGAAACATTTTTATATAATATTTATTATATACTTATATTATATATATATATATTTTTTTTTTTAAATAAAGTGCATGTAGTACAAGCACAAGTCAATGTAGCTCAAGATGTTTGCCTAATTATTACTCAATGTATTTCTACCCAGGGCCTCACAGTGAAAGCCGCAACCTTTCCGACTACGCTATCGCAGCGGGCACTACCGCGATGAATGCCCAGAGGCTTCTACGGGCCCTGAAGCTGCAGAGGCCCATCCTGCTGGAAGGCTCACCTGGCGTGGGTAAAACCAGCCTGGTCACAGCCTTGGCGAAGGCCTCTGGGAACCACCTGGTCCGAATCAACCTGTCAGAGCAAACCGTAAGACAATTTCAATTATTTATTGATTTGCTGTATTTCCACAGTCCACGTGGCTGTAGAGGGAGGGGTAGAGAACGTGTGAGCCTGTGACTGCTGTAGGGGCAAGAGTGGAGAGGAATGTGAACCACTTGGCACTCGAGGGCCATGAAAACAAAACTCACATTTTTGTAACACTGGTTTTTATCGCAAGGGTTATTCCAGACATAAATCTAGTAGTATCTAAGTACCTGATAGTACTTGCAACAAATAAACAAAATATAATCAGATGTAAAAAGAGGCTAATAAGAAACGAGGATTATTAAATATGCTAATGATAATGTTGTTAAACCTTTGACTCTAGCCTCTTTACCTCAAAAGTCACACTGATATTCAGTAAAAAATAATATAACGTTTGTGGACCGGAACAAGATCTGCATTTTCCATTCACCATTGACTTCCTTTGTTTCTCAAAAAATAATTATAATGTGTGTACAAAGCTGGTAGTATGTGTTGTCATTGTCATTTGGGCTTATAATTACTGTTCTCTACCATTGTCATTCTACCCAAGGTCCTCTACACACATGTCTTATGTATGCTGTTTCTTTCAGGATGTGACTGACTTGTTTGGTACAGACCTGCCAGTAGAGGGAGGAAAGGGTGGAGAGTTTTCTTGGCGAGACGGCCCTCTTCTGGCTGCCCTGAAGGCTGGGCACTGGATTGTCCTAGATGAGGTATGGAACATTATTCATCAAGCGTTATTAGTTGGTCCATTCAGTCATATTATGTACTTCATATTCAGTCATATTACCTTTTTTTTTAAAGAAAAAATACTATATATATTATGTTCCAAATATTATCTTCCAAACCCCAACCCACAAACTAATTTGTGTCACATGATCTCATATCAACAGCTGAATCTGGCCTCCCAGTCAGTCCTAGAGGGTCTGAATGCCTGCTTTGACCACCGAGCAGAGATCTATATTCCAGAGCTGGGCATGAGCTTCCAGGTGCAACATGAAAAAACCAAGATCTTTGGCTGCCAGAACCCATTTACTCAAGGTGGAGGACGCAAAGGATTACCTAAGTCTTTCCTCAACAGATTCACTCAGGTAAATAAAAATCAGTCATGTTAATAAAAATGGTCTATTTGTTTGCTATTTTATAAAATAATCTATTAAATTAAGTAATTAAAATTTGCTTTTTTTTAAAACCCTAGACATTGTATCTTATCTTTTGTATAAATCCTCACACTGACATTTGGTAAAAAGTAATCCATCGCCATTTAATCTGCAACTGACTTTCATTGTTTCTCAAAATCCTACTTCTAATGTAAATCTGATCAGTCTCTACTGATATGTATTCTCAAATTACAATTTACAGAATTCGAATCTAATCTCAATCCTATCCAGGTATTTGTGGACCAGCTAACCAGCAAAGACATGGAGTTCATTGGAGATTCAATTTTTCCAAACATCGATAAAGAAATCGTCTCTAAAATGGTGGAGTTCAATAACAGGGTGAGATATCAGTTTATTTTACTGCTATCTGCTAGACCTCACTCTTTGTACTGAATTCTTGTCTACAACACACGTGTACAGAGCCCGAGAGTGGATATACGTAACAATAGATGTATATTAAGGGCACGTTTTACTAAAGTGTGTGAACGAGACACAAATCGTTTGCACGTTTTTATCTAAATCATTTGCACGTTTTAATTAAATCGTTTGCATGTTTTAATTAAATCGTTCGTTTCCACGTTTTTATTAACATATAAATTAATAAGTGTACAGTTAGCATATTGCCGACAGTGATGTACTGGCCATCGGGCATACCGGGACAAATCCCGGTGGGCCCCCGCCTTGGTCCAGGGCTGAATTTCTTTCCGAGTACAGCCCTGATTGCCGACGACGATATAATCCAAAAGCTTTCGCCCCGTTAATTGCTTTTTTTTACTAACAATAATACCTTGCAAAGCAAGTGTTGTCAACATGTCATTATAACTCATCCCCAAACTAAAGTAAGCTTTTTAAAGCGTCTCTATCCATATCACCAAGGACACGTGCCAGGAGGTTGCGGCAGGAATGAATGGCTTAGCCTCATGCGCTTCCAAAACAAATTTGTTAAAACGTGTAAACTATTTAGTAAAACATGCCTTCTTTTTATTGTATTGTTACATTGTATTGTTATTGTATTGTTTTCTACTATGTTCACTCCTGGGCTCCGTACACGTGAGATTTAATATGCAAACATTTTTTTCTTCAATTTTCAAACCCAGACACTATTAAGATGTAATTTCCTGTCATCTATAGTTGCGTCTTATAATGCAGTCACATTTGTAAACATCATCTGCATGTGCTGATGACACAATCTATGCACAACACCGGACCTGCAGGCCCATAGTAGACAATAAACAAGATGGGGTTATTGTACGATTTTTTTCGATTTAGTAGAACATATAGACACATCTGTCTGTACTGCGATTTTCTTGTTTTTGAAAGGGAGATTTATCACAGTTTTTTAAGTTTGAATTTGATGCCTAGTGAGTAAGTTTCTCAAAACTAATGCTGTGGGTGAAATGATGCTACACATGACTAGATATATTGGGGACATTACGTTTAGTTGAAAAATAATTCATGTAATGTTACAGGTGAATTGTTTTTGCAGGTATTCAATGAAAATATCTGTTTAACTACTCCTTTCAGCTCATCCACGATGTGTCTGTGGAGAGAAGATTTGGTCAGAGAGGTGGACCCTGGGAATTCAACCTACGCGACATGTTCCGCTGGTGTCAGCTGATGAAAGTCGACCAATCGCCTGGGTTTTTCAACCCGGGCCAGCACGTGAGCTTGGTATATGCTGATAGGATGCGAACGGAGGCAGATAAAGCCCAGGTAGGCTGTCTTAACCGTTTGCATTGCATAACATTAGTCTTGTACAGTATTAAAAAAAGTTAGGATAGCACTTTATTATGGCTGTAATATAATTATCTTGGAAATTGAATGATCTATTTCTGTCCCATCCAGGTGCTGTCTGTGTTCAAAAAGGTGTTTGGAGAGGTCTTTGAGCCTTACACAGGCTCAAGACAGTTCCACATCACTCCTCTCAATCTGCAGGTATGCTGTAATATCTTTATGCAATCGTTGTCTGCAACTGAATAGTTGGGTGTCAAACACACACAAAAAAACAAAAAAAACACATGTATCTATTAGCCATTTTTATTTTTGAATGGAACAATGTGGTCTTGTGAGGGACATTTTCAGATCCACACATTAAAACATTTCCTCCTCCCACTTGACTTGACCCAGATTTGCTGCTTCTGTGTATTACCTTATATGTAATTATTAATAATATAACAATTAAAATATCTCGACGGAATGAGATCCATCTACAAAATGGATGTTTTACATAAAGAAATCCATTAGCACTTTTTTAAATGTTAGTGATTAATTAAGAATGGCCAATACCTCAGTGGTGGGGACTGTAGGCTACACCTGTCCTTATGTGTTCCTGCTTGTCCACACAGGTGGGCTTCTCCGTCCTACAGCGTAGTGGTGGAGCTCCCGTGGCATTGGACCCTCCATTGTCCATTACTCACCAGGCGCTGCGGCCCCTGGAGTCCCTGATGAAATGTGTGGAGATGGGGTGGATGGCTATTTTGGTAGGGCCCACAGCCAGTGGCAAGACCAGCCTTGTGCGGCTTCTGGCTCTGCTGACAGGCCACCGTCTCCGGGTGATGGCCATGAACAGCGCCATGGACACCACAGAGCTGCTGGGGGGCTTTGAACAGGTGAATTAAAGGCTTAGTTAGGTTCGGGTTTTTCCATTGTTGTACAAAATTTTGTAATTCTTCATTTGAAATTTGACTCGTTGACACTTTGATGTGCCTACACACCAATCTTTGGGTCTATCCATTAATCCCTCTAGCACCACCAACAGGTCAAACTAAAGTTTGACCTAACATAAACTGTGAGCTGGGGTGGAAACATTTAAGTACTGGGGATGTTGGAACACAATCAAGGAGTGTCTCTTTTAAAGAAAATGTACTTTTCATGTATTAAAGTCTTATCCAATGCAAAAAATACCTTTATTAAAACACCAGCTGATGTCCCTGTGCCACTCATCCAGGTGGATATCATGCGGCCCTGGCAACAAGTGCTGGAAAGTGTGGACTACATCGTCGCCATGGTGACCAGGCGTGGCCTTATGTCACTGGATGTCGGGATCCAGGACACAGAGTTCCTGCTGAAGACGTGGGGCCTGTTCCGCCACTGGCTGAAGGAGGAGGGTTTGGAGAGGACCGGGGGCACGGTCAACTCTGAGGCCCTCAACAAACTGGAAGTGATCATACTCCTGCTGCAGAAACTCAACACCAAACTCAAAGTGTTCACAGGTAACCCTCCACATGTCAACAGGAAGCGAGGAGTATAAGAGTAAATTAGGGTTTGATATATACTGGATGCTAATAGTCTAAATCATACTGTTACATCATGACCTTTTTATAACACACGTAAAAAGCTATTATCATTAAAGGTTATAGTCCAATATATCTAAAGTTTGAACTTATTCTAAAATTTTAAGTTTCTTATTCACGCATGATGTTACATAACTTCTTGATGGGACTATTTTGTTTTAAGTATTACTCCGCCACACGCACCATCGATAGGACTTCTAAAATGTCAAGAGTTACATTTGTCAGAATGTTACTGTAACCAGTATTGTTTCTTCTTAAGACATGTCCAAGCTGCAGATGGACTTTACTCTTCTGAAGGAGCGACTGGCTCAGCTAGAAGACGGGTGGACTAATGGAGGCTTTGAGTGGCTGGATGGTATGCTGGTCCAGGCCCTCCAAGCTGGTGATTGGCTGCTCATGGACAACGTCAACTTCTGCAGGTGGGGTCATTTTCATTTGGCTGGTTTTCCTGTCATGTCTTTTTGTTTATTTATGGAACAATGGACCCTTTTCGCAGATGTGTCCTTAGTGTTTATAAGATGTAGCTAATAAATTATTAATGGATGGGGGGGGGGGGGTCCATGAGAGCAGTGTCACCATAGTAACTCATAAACATACTAATACTTAAACCATATCACTTCCACTGTCGCAGTATATTTCCTGGTATTGTACTCTCCAGTACAGAGACCCTCCCATTGTTTGTTTCACTGGGGCTTGAGAAGACCAATTACAAAACTAATATCGTAAAAGTTAACATTTTAACAAAACATGTTATCCTATGCAGGTTTTAATATAGCTATTATGCTGTACATTTGCGTACCCAAATATAGACCTATTTATTGTTTGTAACTAATGTGACTGGACGCTGTTTAGGCTTTTGCCTTGTAATAACCCCCACATGCAATTGTGTTCAGCCCCTCTGTCCTGGACCGTCTCAATGCCCTCCTCGAGCCCGGGGGATGTCTGACCATCAACGAACGGGGTGTTATCGATGGAACTACCCCCAAAATTACCCCTCACCCAAACTTCAGGTGAACATTATGGCTTGTTCACTTTTGTGTAGGATTCCATTTGTTGCAGACTGGAAACTATAATTTCTCTTCATCCACCATTCCACAGTCACTCAAAAACATACTTCTAATGTGTTACAAAGGTGATCAGTGTCTCTCCTTGTTGCATGTACTCTCAAGTTACTCATGCTTGCTGAATCAAATTGTTGTTGTATTTATTATTAAGATATACCTCAAATTAAATTCTACACCAACAAATAGACTTGAAAATACATACTACCAATAGAGCCTGCAATGAGATTTCCTGACACAATGGAAGATGAAAACAACTGATTCTTCCTCAGAGGGAAGAATCAGTAGAGTAGAGTCGAGTCACTAGAGTAAAAGTACAAAAGTTCAAAACCCCTTTCAATGGTATTATACACCATGCCAGGAAAATTTACATTTTGGTTAAATCAACAATCTCAAGACTTTTTCATGTTTCTGTCATTTTACCATTCTTAATGCGTGCGCACAAAACTGTAAAAGTTCAATAATATAGCATTAACTATCAAACTTAAAGACTGGATAGTGTATGTAGATGACAGAAACACAAAATCTGAGGTAAAAATGGACTAACCTATTTTTTTTTGGCATGGAAACATTGAGGACTTTCAGCATGCGTAGAGTGGGAGCCCTGTAGGAACTTCGTAGGAAGTAGTCGAGTCTTAACAATTGGCTTGGATTGTGCAGGTTGTTCCTGACCATGGACCCTGTGCATGGGGAGATCTCCAGAGCCATGAGGAACAGAGGGGTGGAGATCTACACCCCCGGGGAACATGAGGGCATCTGCTGGGACACGCTCGACATGAAGACACTGCTCCACACAGCCGGAGTTACCGGGGATTGCGTATGTGATCTGCTGATTGAAATTCACCAAAGTATAAAAGCTGCTATATGGGGTAAGCTTTTTTTATTTATTTTTATTTATTTTTATTTTATTTTATTTTTATTTTATTTTATTTAGTTAGTTATTGTTATTGTACATGGTTTTTCGCATTTATGTTTTTCATCATTAAATAAATAAATAGTCAAAATGTGCTTTTTACTATTTTGTCTTGGTAATAATCAATTACAAAACTACAATTTCAAAATATTTATTTAACTTTGATTTTTTTTTTTTACATTCCAGCATACATTATACCAACAAAGCACAATGTAACTTAAAATAAATAAATTGGTAAAATAAAAATATTTTTATTTATCCATCTTTGAGCCCCACTTCTTAAATAGCCTATATTAGGTCTATAACTAACTGCTGAAAGAATGTAATGTATTATGTACGCCTACAACAAAAAAGTGCATTAAACAGCACATTGAAATGAGTGCAAAAAAGTGGACGGACTCATAATAAATGAATAATCGCCTACTTCTTTAGGAAAAGTGGCAGGTTCTTCTTTAGGAAAAGTAGCTTCTCTGCTTTCTCACATGAAAGTCAGTTCCTCTTCTCATCAGTGACATGAGATGCAGCGCTAAACAGTCTTGCTGCTGACATGTTTGCTGTATTTATACAGAGTGCGTGCCGCTCACTATGCTTGTTGCTATTTGTTCGCGTCATTAAAAATGTAATTTTTTGGTCAAATTTATTCGGCCGAACACCGAAAGGGCTTTATTTTTTTTTTTGGCCGAATAATTTCGGTCACCGAACATTCAGTGCATTCCTATCATTATCATGTCAGAATTGTGATTTAATGGTACACCCCTCAATTTGGGTAAATTGCCTTTGTGGTTGAATCCAGTGTTGCAGAAACGTTGTTGTACCTGAGTGGTGAGTATAAGTGGTGGTAGAAAGTTTGTTGAAAACATCCCTGCTTTTCTCACAGACTCCCCTGCCTCCTCTATGGCTACGTTGCTCCATGCTGCTATGCTGCTGTCCTGCCAGCTCCACAGAGGTGTGGATTTGCCCAGTGCATTGCAGCATGCCTGCCGGGAGGCCTACTTCCTCTGCCAACGCACTACTGCCAGCCAAAGGGTAACAACGTCTCTCCATTTCAGAACCTTGGCTTGTTAAGAGATTCAGCCAGCCATACCATAGTTCTCTACAGTGTATTTTAATACTTTAAATGTTGCATTCCTTCCCTTTCAGCAAGCCCAACAGATCATCGAACAGCACCTGGCTATTCTGGACACGGAGGATTGGGGCAGCGGCTTGCTGTGTGCCGGCGTTTGGCCCGATGGCTTCCCCTCCGCCCTGCTCTCCACCGAGGACTCCTGCTTCTCAGCTGTCCTCCGAGATGGCCAGGTCCTGTCATTCTGCCTCAACACCCTCAGTCTGCAGGGCAAACGGTGAGATTCCAGGATCACCGCGGTCAAAGAATGTTTTATATCAAAACGAATACTGACATCCAAGTGTTACCGTTATTATTTTACTTTCAGTGGAATCATATTCGATTGCAGTCTGGCTACAATTGCGCATTGCGACTGTGCATGTTTACATCTGCGTGTGCGTGCACCAGGGCAGAGACGTACTGAAAATTCCAGGCTTTGTTAGAATGCATGTATTGGTAAGATCAACTGTTTCTGCAACAGGAATCGTCCACTTAGCCTTAGTGACCTGCAGAGGGCGTTGCAGAGCAGTGGGGTCCACGAGGGGCTGGTGTTCTCAGGAGGCGTGGTGGACCTGGAGGATGGAGACGCCCTGCGGCTGATCCCCACCGCTGTCCGACTGCTCACCGAGAGAGCCTCTCACGGAGACTGGACCCTCCGCAGCAACTGGCTCTCTTATCTGGGCAAGAGCTACAAATATGCCCCCGGTCAGTGAACTGGTCTATCTGTCCACATACCAATTTGCGTCCTGCAATATGTGAAATATGTGAAAAAAGTGTGTGTGGTGGGAGGGGGGGGGGGGTATGGAAAGAACGGTGAATCCAATTTACAAATTCCTAATTCGTTAAGGGTTAATATGGATGTACTACAATATTTTTATCCTGCGATTATATCTGCAAACTTTCTGAACATTCGAGAGATTTCTTTGTATAACAACATATAAATAACATAATTCATAATCAGTTTAGCAATTTAGATGTATATAAAATCTAGACAATGTTATGGTTTTTTAAAAACCACTATGGATTTTGTTTGTGGTGACTCTTTCAGATCCAGCGCTGGTCCAGGTGGAGGCAGGAAACCGAGCCTTAAAGGCTGTGTTCAGTAACAAGCTAACAGTCAAGGGCAAGTCTCTTACAGAGCTGCTCCAACCACACAGCACAGGTACCAAAAAATTGTTTTCTGATTCTTGTTTTCATAACTAGATAAATCTAGTTATAGTGAGCTTCCATAATTTGTCTATATCATATAGTTTTCAACTAAGCAGTGGTTAAAGGCTTTCTCAGACCTCATAGTAATCCTAGATGGAGTTTTTTTTTTTTTAACGTATATATTAGTTAGATATATAAGAGCAGTAGTTGAAGCTAAAATCCCAAACTTTTTTTTTGTCTCTCTACCATTTATGGACACTTACTTACTGAAGGGGGCGCCTAATTACAAAACAGAAAATAAATAATGATGAACTCAATTCATTCATCTTTTTAAAGTCTGATGTTTTTTGGAATTATTGAGGCATTAGGCATTTGGTAATTTTTTTTGACTGACACCACTCTACTCTGCTTACAGATGAATACAGGATTCTGATGGACATGCGCTGGAACAAGCAATATCTTGATATTCTAGCCAATAAGTGTAACTTTGAGGATGAGGAAAGATACATGGAGTTTTTGGAAGCTCTCAATGCTGTCGCCAACAGGTAGGAGGAATTATCTTTAGCTCTCATAAAAAATTTCCCTGACCGATAGCCAATGCCCATTAACCGGCCTGAAAAAGCTTTCCTGGGCTTTGGGAGACTTTTAAATATAATCGACCCCTTTATATTTTATAATATAAATATAAACACTCTCCAACACGCAGGCAGTTGGCAGCCAGCTGGCAGCCAGCGCCTGGACCATAGCCTAACTTGTGTGGTAATTTAGTAATTGTGTGGCAATTGAGTAATTTAGTAGAATCTTTTAACCAAAGCGACATACAATTGCATGATTTCTGGCTGGGAGTCCAGCACCTAGACCACTAGACTATCCTGCCCCCTGTGTTAGTTTCCATGTGCATGTGCATTTCCATGTGGATGTGGAGGACTTCTCAAAACACTGAAAAAGCAAAGGAAAAACAAGGAAAACCAATCAAAATCCTACAATTCAACAAACAAATCTGGTAATTTTTTATAAACAAATTGGAATTTTGTCATTGGCCAATGACATTGTTTTTGTGCTGTGTTTCTTTCTTAGAATTGCCTTGATGATGGACAGAGAAGAAAGATCTGTTATCTGCACCTGTGCCATAAACCTCTCCACCCAAAACTGTGCATTGAGGATAGCCACAGCCTTCAGCAAAGGTACGCAGAGCATATAACGGTAACCTTATGGTAGGGATGTTTTTGGTGGGCGTATGCCGATATATATATATATATATATAGGAGCATATAACGGTAACCTTATGGTAGGGATGTTTTTGTTGGG
>JAODLI010058512.1:0-15508 GCA_027575585.1 Percopsis omiscomaycus | reverse complement strand
GATTTCTAAATTATTCCATTCCTTTTTTACTCACAATTTGTACAGTGTCCCAACTTTTTTGGAATCGGGTTTGTAGATGTGAATTCTATTTGCCTCTCTTCTCCTTTAGGCGTGACGTGGGACAGAATAGCTCCCATGCCATACGGTGAAGCATCGCACGCAAGCTGTATTTGCAAGGATGGGTCAAAGTGAGTCAGAACTTCTGACTTCACCAAGGTGTTCCTTGCCCTCTTGAATGCTTCCTCTGTCCACATCCACTTCTTGTTTTTGCACAGCAGCTGATTTAGCGACTTTATCATGGATGCTTAGTTGGGTATAAACCATAATATTTGAGCAACCCCAGGAAAAAACGCATTCATGCTGTAATTTTGTGCAACATGCTTTTTGGAAGGCTATCAGACTTTGTTAATTTCTCACTGTTTTCCTCCTACACTGCTATGATTCCATCATACAGACTTATGCTAAATGATCTAACAATATTAAAACATAGATGATATACAAATGCATCTATATCATTATTATTTATAATTATATATTTTGTCAAACAAATATGACTTTTAGAAGGAAGTTCAGCTGAAGGTGGTCTACATACTTGTGTCTGGTAGGATAGACAAACTAATAAGCCACAGCTTTCCTATATGAGGCTGGTGGCCTTCATTAGCTTGCAATTCTGCGTTGTTTTCTCCTGCTTTCCATACCCAGACAGTTTGAGGAATTACACAACCAGTAGCCTGTATTTGAATACGCTGTTGATCGTACAACAGCAGTACATATTTGCATCGATGCAAACTAAGTGAGCAGAATATGCAGCAATCCACAGATCAACTGACTTTGTTACTACTTTCCCGTATGCTGTTTCAATGAAACAGCATACTCCCATATTTGTAAGATATTACGAATATGGCTGCCCTAATTGTATTGTGTGGTACATTTTGCCACAAGGTTTCTGTATATCATTGACTTTATATTCCCAATTCTGCAGTTCATAGATATTTGTCCCCACATGGCATCACAGGAGTTCCCATGGAAAGGGTTTTCAGGTCTTGCAGGAAACACTCCCCACACATTGATTAAATAATTGTAAGTAAGTAATTGACTAAAACAGGATTGACAGGTTGTTATCAAATGTTATAGGTTATAAGTGTTTCTCTTTTTTAGCCTATTAGCCTATTCAAAGCTTCAAATGAAGTGTTCACCAGGAAAGGACTTAATTTGGACATTGAAACAAGGACATTATTATTTATGGGTTGTCTGTGTCATTGAATGTCAGAGTTAAACAAGTCAGTGTATTCGTAAGCCAGTTGTCACCATGCATTCTGAGAAGAAAGACACAATGATTAAATACTTTACAAATGGTGAACAGCCTATAGCTAATTGAGTCATTTTAATTTCATATTTTCCATTCCATGAAGGAAGCATGGTAAAAATAATGTATACGTTCCGAGGGCATTGAACCGACAGAAGGGCCAGAACATTTTAATGATGGTTACAGGAGGAATGTATCACACCCTGCTCCGTATGGAGCTGCGTAGCCGCACACAGAGTGCCCATGCTAACCTATAGATATACAGTATGTAATAAATATTTATATAATTGGGCAGGACAGATTAGTGGTTAGGGTGGCTGACTCCCTGCCAACATCCAACATGTTAAGCATCCTTGACCAAGTTGCTGTAAGTTGCTTTGGATAAAAGTTACTGGTAAATTACCTAATTGTTTAATGCATGCCAACAGCAAGTCTTTTCCAGAAGGATGAATAATTAAGTAAAGGAGGAAATATTTTAAAATGTTAATAATGAATGTTTTTTTTATGTCTCGACCGGAATTCACCCCACCCAATACGCAATGCCAGTTGCATTAAAAAAAGAGGGATAGGTGTCCGGCAACATTCTATAAATCAATTAATTAAATTGGGTTGAAATTCTGAAGTAGTAGGCCAGTCGATTCCAAATTTGTTGGGCTTCTATACCCCCTTTAAATGATTTTACAAGCCCAAGAAGACAAACTTTTTCTATCTAAAAATAGAAATATAGAACAAATGAAATCTGATGATATAAAATATGGAGGGGTGGATTGATAAATTATCGTGAATTAAAAATTGTTAATTAAATCAGAGGTCACTTTATTAAATTGCTGTTGGGTTGATTCATTATGAGCTTGATTTTTATTTTATTTTTCTTCATTCAATGCAATTTGTGTAAAGCAGTTTATATCTTCATCAGAGCTGTTTGGCTGAAGAGTGAGTGATGTACAAAAATGTATTGATAAAAATACAGGTGATAATAAAGCGTGTGAATTGAAAAGGAAGGGGATGTGTCACTGCACAATCTGATAGCCTCAAAGGTGATTAGATGAAAACAACCTCGCAGTTTATCAATTAAAATTACACTTTTTATAATTGATCAAATCTATTTTTTCCCCCAATTTTTATAACTTAAGCTCAATTCTCTCTCCATTTGTCTTAACAAATGACAAATACACTCTTATCAACTTAAATTGTAATGTGAATAAAAATTGATCAGCCCCATTTTAATCAAATAATTTTTATAACTTCCACTGCTCATGATAAAAGGAGTTAATATTAAATTTAAAGGCTCCTCAAATACTACAAAATTACACCGCAATAATAAATTAATAGTTGGACAATTTTTAGCTTTTAATGGCTCATAGAGCACAAAAAAGAAATGTACGTATAGAAGAAATAATGTAAATTAAAATTAGTTCTAGAAAAAGGAAGTTGACACACCCTTTTCATGCCATGTATGGAAAATATTGTCTATAATTGGTGGAGGTGGGTCCCCTATGACATGTAAAATGTTTTACGTTTTAAATATCTTGAAAAGCGCTACATAAGTGTAATCATTATTATTATAAAAGAGTCGGGGAATGGGTGAATGGATGTAACCAGGAACATGGAAGCAAGCCCAAAGCGCCTTCTAAACTGGGACCAGACCTTTAGGGAGTGCAACAAAACAGGGTTACGACATGATGGTGTTGTAAGCGAAGGTAGAGAGTAACAAAGCAGCTAATGATTTCTGGCCGCAACGATTACAATCTATATGAAGCCAGGCAGGAGAGCCCGGCCATACCGCCATCTAGATTTGTTTTTTGTAAGAATGTCTTATGAATATGGGAGCTAAAAATAAAAGAATAGAATACAGTACATGTATATTTTATTTCAAAAGTATGCTTTTGAAATAATAAGGGACATACATTGGAAATGATATGGGATTTTTGGAGGAATGTTCATCTTGATGATATTAATATGGCCAGCAACCAATAAAGGCATCGTCAACCAATAGGCAAGGTCTTTTCGTGTGCAATCTAGGGTTGGGTTTAAATTCTTCAGTATTGACTGGGATTTAGTGACCGAAATTCCAATTTAAGTGAATTTGTTGTGTGGCTTTCGAAGGAAATGTAGTAAAGACTCTGATCAGCACTTTAATTGATGGACAGAAGCCCACTTTGATCAAAGTTCAATTTATAACCGGAGAATCTACCAAAGTCATCTAAAATGCAAAGAACATGCGGAATTGGAGAGAGAGGGTCCACATTTTAAACAGCACATCATCTGCATATAGACAGGGCTCTATAGTGCGAACATTTCACTTTCATATGCGAGTAAAAACTTTTAACCACCATTCCCTCTAGCTCAAATATTGCGCAGTCCTGTTAAGTGCCCTGTGACAATGACAATCTCTCTTTTAAAGTCACTTAATAAAATAGGCCCTGTTCCAAAGAGGGTGAATTTATTTATTGTTACCATAATTACGCCATCCACGTGCATAAATAATTATGTTCTAGTTGTTTGAAATGGTTCCGGTTGTCAAAGCTTAGCTAAAAAGGTTCGAACACACAACAAAGACTTTCCCATGTTAGCTACCTCACCACCACTGCTAGCTCTACTAAAGATAGGACGTGACTACGGTCAAGGGAGTAAAAATACGGTCTCGCCAGCCAGCGTATATATTGTACTGCGCTTTTATGTGTGCAGTTACGGTAAATCATATGCAAGTAGCTTTTAGATCATTGTGAAGCTACGCGGCTACATAATACAGTATGATCTATACATTGTTTAATATGGCTATTAATCTAAATAGGCAGTTATTTCCTAAATAACTAAATAAATTCCTGAAGCTCCTTTAATGTTGCTATAGGCCTCCCTGACCAGTTTTCTTCTAGTCTTTTCATCAATTTTGGAGGTACGTCCAGTTCTTAGTAATGTCACTGTTGTGCCATATTTTCTCCACTTGATGATGACTGTCTTCACTGTGTTCCATGGTATATGTAATGCCTTGGGCCCAGTTGTTCAGAAGTAATCTGATCGGATTTCATCTATCGGATTGGATCAAATCATGAAAATGGGTTGTTCAAAAGAAAAAAAGGATTCTGGATTAGATCACCTAATACAATTTTGGTTTTGATCTGGATCAAACCTTCAGTATGTGTTGTTTAAAACTTTTTAGTAGGATAGGGAAACCTTTGATCAAAAAAAATCAGGATTATCCTGATCCCAACAGAAAAGTGGATTCAGGGGGAATTTTAGTAATAAAATAAATTATCCTGATCCCAACAGAAGGGTGGATTTTAGTACCAAAAAAAAAAGTTTTTTGTCCCCATAAAATAATCCCCCCAAACGGCTGTCAATATCAAAACAAAAGTAATGTATTTAATTTTAACTGTCACTGATCACTGTACATTAATTACAATGACACAATCATCAAAGGTGAACCAGTCAAAAGTATTGCATCGCTTATTGCACGTCCAGTCAGTCCCTCATTCTTAGAGAACACCGGGGGTATTGTTTTATTGTACTGTTTTCTGTCTCTTCAAATAAAAGTGACCCCACAAGTGACGTAAAGTGACTTCACGCTGGCTATTCTAACTGTTGTTCTTTATATAGTTAGTATCTTACATTGTTATATGTAGTCCCATTTAGAGCACTAGTAATCCGGATTTGGTAATCTTGGAAAAATGTGTATTTGGATAAGGGTGATCTAACCCAATGTTGCTTTGATAAACCGGCACAAAAGTAAAATAGATTACTTGATCCTGTATAGCAAAACAAGGGATTTCCAAATCCCGACCATTCTGATCCAGATTTAACTTTTTGAACAACTGAGCCTTGGAGATTCTTTTGTACCTTTTATCCTGATTGATACCTTTCAACATTGAGATCTCTCTGATGCTTTGGAAGCTCTCTGCGGACCATTGCTCTAAAATGTTACTAAGAAAATGTCAGGAAAATCATCTGAACTTTATTTGGGAATAATAAGAGGTTTTTCAACTGAATTGTTAAAGTTATAGGTCACATTAAAGGTGGAAACATTTCTGACATGATTTATCTTTGTCTCATTTTCTTACATCCCAAAAACCTTTATATATTTTATGAAAAAATTGGTTTACTCAAAATTCCTATGGGTTCTTGTTCTGGTTGTCCTTCTCTATGTCCACATTAAATGTAGAGACATTCTTCTGTAGAATTTCTAACATAAATGAAGTGAAATTAACTCAATATAGTATGTGACCATGTCACATTCTTTGGAATTTTGAGCAAATCTATTGCAGATATTTTATGAAAGGTCAGACATGATCATATCACACACTGTATTTACAGTGCAAAATGTATTACGAGTTTAGGTTATATTTACTTTAACTTAATATTAAATAGCTTTCCACAGGGCATAGCCAGCTGGTGAGCTGGCTATATTTTTAACGCCGGCTCACTTGACCGCAGTGGGATGTGGGGTGAAACTTAGCTTGAATACAAGATTCAATTGACAATTCAACCACCTGTTTTTGTATTGCAGTAGAGGTGATGATGGGCATGTCATACTTGCGTATGGTCCATTTTAATTGCAGATTGCTTGAATGCAGCATTCAAGTTAAATAATTGAAGTGAAATTATCTTTTGCGATTTTGTGGGTAAAAGTGTGGTGTTAGGCCTATGCATGGTATGCACGTTGGCTTTGTGCTCACAATGCTCATTTTGACTGTGCCCCCTAATTTTTTCCTAAGTTATATAACTTAGGAGCACCCGTTATTCTTGGGGAAAAAGTAAGCGTAGAACCCTGATAAAGACATTTTATCTTCCCGTTTTATTCGAATGTCTTTGATTGCTTGATTTTGTTGTATGGAGCATGCAGGTGGTTCCATTCGTTACGCAAAGAGAAGTGGGGACAGAGGACAACCTTGTCTGGTACCCCTTTCAAGAGTAAAAGTCTTACAATGCATATTATTTGTTGTAATTGAAGCTAGAGAGGAGGAATTTGACCCAAGATATAAAAATAGATCCAAAACCAAACTGGTGTAGGACATAAAACAAGTAGTCCCATTCAACACAATCGAAAGCCTTCTCTGCGTCCAAAGAAATAAGTACTTCTGGGTAACAACAGGGGGTTGTATAAAGTAAATTAAACAAACATCTAAGATTAAAAAAGCATGCCACTTGCCTATAAAAACAGTATGATTGTGAAATAGAATAGGGAGAAGCAATTTGGATAATATTTTAACATTTACGTTGAGGAGGCTTATAGGATAGTAGAGAGAGGATCTTGCTTTTCTTAAGAAGTACTGAGATTAATGCCTGGCATTAATGCCAGGCATAGAGTTAACGTAAGGTTTGAGGAATCCAGACTGTTGGCAAACATAGATGATGATAATGGTGGAAGACTTGGAGAAAACTTTTTTGTAAAATTCAGTCAGAAATCCGTCAGGTGCCGGCGACTTTCCTATTTGCATACATTTGATGGCTAGGCTTTTCTCATCCGGAGTAATGGGTTTCTGTATTTTTAGGATCTACAATTGGATCATTTAGTGGATGCTTTTGTCCAAAGCAATTTACAATAGTACTGTACAGTTACAGTTACAGATAGGGGCAAGACATCTTGCTCAAGGATGCGTACAGGTAGGCCAACTCCGGGGCTCGAACCCTTGATTTTCCAGATGGGAGTCGAACACCCACTATCCTGGCCACAGAAACCATATTCACAGATTCAAAAGGAATCAAGGACAGGCTTAAAGGTGATTTAGATGCGAAAAGAGTGGGATAAAACGTATTAATATCTGTATGATTGCTTGTCACACCTGACTGGGATTTATAGGTCATGTGTCTTGCTTTGAACAGAGACTGCTCGGCTTGGGGAAGCGTTAAAGTAAATAATCTGACCCCTCAGATAAGCTTTTAAGTGTCATACTTGTTAAACATTTACACAATACATACTGTCCTCTGTCCAGAATTGCAGCTACCCTTTCCCTGTACCAAAATCGAGAATGAAAAATCTGTTTTAACAAGGGCCAAAACCCATTGCCTGGTCATTGGCTATCCTCCTATAAACCCATAGCAACGCAGGCAGAACATAAAATGTCTTCTAAAATTAATGCAGCAAATTTGGTCTTCACCATCGCCTCTTAAACATATCCATATATAACGTATTGTATTACAAGGCAGATTCAAAGAAAGGGGGTAAAAAGCGGTAGTCATCACAATAAAATGAATAAATGGGGTTATAATAAATACAAACTAGGTTGCCTGGTCCCTGGTTCGGCAGCCTGTCCCTGGTCCCCCCCCCCCCTACATGAATGCTAAAAAATATGTAGCCTATGTCACAATGGTAGATCGACAGTCGGATGGGTTGTGTTGTCGACAGTCGTAAGTTTGTTTGTAACGTCTGCTACAAACTCGTAAGCGATTGCAAACCTTGTTCTGGTATAGCTCTAAAGTTCTGGTATAGCCACATCTGTAATGTAGTGTCATGACTTGGGAGGGTAGGACTAACTGTGGCTCCATAAGCCAGCGAAAGCCTACGTTCTCTACCACCGAAATTAGCTGGTCATCCAAAGAGATACATATATTATATTCTGTTATTTTCCTCGCCATATCACTCTACTAAATTTCTCATCTTTTCAAGGCACTCGCCAGTGAAGGCTGCGTCTGTGCTTTCTTCGTCTGAATAATCTTCTATTTGCATGTAGCTGTTGGACTGCTTTGAGTTTCAAATTTAAAGAATCTCCACATGGCTAACATCTCGATAGTTGGATACTTGATAGGCCTACTGTTGCAATGTTACAATCTGCACGACTGATATAAATGTGGAAATAGATTGGGCTCTGTATTGGGCCATGGTTGCCGATCCCGATCAGTAATAAAATGCCTGAATCAGCTCCGATACGATTTTTGATATTGGATCGGGACATCCATAATGGCAATCCTAGTTTAATTTGACGCACTGATGCAACAATGTCAGCAAAACAACATTCAGTCGACTATTGTTGTCGCCCCCGTCAATATTAACACAAGGGACCCTGCATTCACACAGCCAGGGATTTTTGTAGCTCATTGTCGCAAAGTTGCTTTTTAGCCGTTGCTTGTGGGCATGTCTGCCCTGTCGCTGGAGCAAGGGCCTGCCCTGTCGCTCAAAGTAATAATTATATTGCAATAATTATTTAACTAATGCATAATTTATATCAAGATATTTTTTCTATTGTCAGTCAATGAATGGTGGTAATTTACGTATAGTTCAAATTGCCATTTACTTTGTTTTGCATTTATGTATTCAATATACCTTGCCAGAGATTAATACAACCTCTGAAACCTACGGTGGCCCTGAAGTGCAAAACACAATGACAAATAAGAAAACAATGACAAAACATAACGAGAGGTTGTGTTTTGTGAGTTGTTGCTGTGATTTCTGTTTGCTGTTGTGTTTTCCTATTTGACATTGTGATTTGCACTTCAGGGTCACCGTAGAAACTTGCCTTCCAGTAAATTAATAGGCACGCATTTTACTCTATTTTCGATCGCCAACTAGAGCTAGGGACGTCAGATGAACGCTCTGATTTACTGTCTTATTTGCCAGTCACTACTCGCAACCTAGTTGCTACTCTGCGTCACTGAAAATTTGTATGAAGTAGAAGTCTGGTCACCTTTCCAAGTCGCCAAGTCACTGAGCGTTTTATCACCAGCTGCTTTTTCGCTCTATGCGACTCTGTTGCCTGGCGCTTATTGAGATACATTTCTGTCGCATTGTAGCTGGCTGTCAATATAACAAAGGCATTATTGTTGAATTGGACAAGATATAGAATTAAACCATTCATCTGCTGCACATGAAAGAGGGAAATAAAGTCAAAGAAATAATGAACAAGCACAGAGCATAATAGTGTTGCATTCAGCCTGATATTTTAGACAAACTGCTATCTTCTGTGACTATTCAGTGGTGTTACCTGAAGGTTCTATGTACTCACAAACAAACAGCATCGCTGCCTTCGGATTCTCAAATAAGTGTTATTTTCCCTGGAATGTTCTTTATAGTAGTTTTACCAGAGGCCCAACCTCATATGTGGCCTTTTTGTTGCAGCCAGACATTTGTAATACATTTTTAATAACCCGTATATTCACCACATAGCTTCATAAGAGCATAGACATGCAATTAAAAATGTAAGTAATTATGAAATTCATAATCTACAGAGCAAGGAAATTATTGTAAGATAGCAACTGCCTGCGGAGCTCAGGACCTCGCAGCTTCACGTCAGCGTTCAGCCGGAAGTCTCCTCCTACTCTTAACGCTTTCCCTCTCTCCTTCTCAGAGGGACAGCCGCACTCATCTAATGCTTGATTTCAGTTGCCTAGCAACCATGAGGAAAAGGCTTTTTTCTTTCTCATTCTGTGATTAGGCTTGTGGGTGTGGGGGTTCACCATGAAGTGCCAGGGGTTAAGAGACCCTGCATTGTTAGGAATTGTTTATGAACAGGAAAAGAGGATTGTTGGAATCAACGGTCAACGTGATCCTAATACAATGTTATGGCAAGACTGGCAGCAAGGAATACTGTTTTCAAGCAAGCTGTCATTAGGATCAAGCCCACCTCACAATGCAATAATAAAACTGTAAAAAGCTGATGTGACAGCAGATTAAAGTCTCTGTAATTACAGATTAGATTGTCTTGATCGGATCCCAGTGCACCTGCCACTTCCCCCCTGGTCATATCCTATCTCAGCAGAAGGGTTTAGAGGGAGCCACCTTGTGCAATTTTTGCAACCCAGGAGAGATCTTTAGTGTGGAAGGATTTAAAGGAGATGCACAGAAGACAATGTCTGTCTTAATGAACCATATAGTTAGTCTACACCCTGTGCAACCCTAAATATTAAGTGGAAGACATCCTGAAACAGCTCTAATTCAAATAAAACAAACAAAACAATACAGCCCCCTCAATATTAAAATCACTAATAAATCCTAAAGAAAAATCTCAATGCTGTTGTTGACTAGGGCAGGGGTTTTCCAGTGGTGAGTTGTGGGTTACTTTTGGAGGGTCACAAAATTAAAAGGATGGATGGATGTATTTTTCTTAAGATCTGTTTATAAAAAGAAGTGATGTGGTGGTATGAACTAGGGGTTAAAATGACAGGTGTTTTTTCTAGATTGGCATGCTATTGTCTCTGCCCAAACACTATATGTACAGTATAATATACATGCCAAAACAAACTCATGTGAGTTCAGAAAGGGGGTCTGTATATACATGTATGGTAGCCATTTTTCTTTTGTTTAATTAAACTCCACAGTGTATGTTGCTCCCTGGCGACCAGGTGTGTGTGTGTTACTGATAGTTAAATTATGAGAAGACACACCCACATTCTCTCTCTCCTGGCCTAGCTAGCGCTCCTGACGTCATGCTCCGTTTGCATAGCTATTGTCTTCTATTGTGTGTGTGTGTGTGTGTGTGTGTATGTGTGTGTGGGCAGGGGGAAAAGACTTGTGGCCCATAAATGCAGTAGTGGCTCATTGCGGGACCCTTTTTAATGCATTTGTTAACCCCTCCTCGTGGCAGTGCGGGTCTCCCTTCCTCCTCCTCCTTCCTGCCATCGGGCAGCCTCCAACGGAAACGGAGAGAGAGTTGATGGCAGAGTGGTGGCGGTGGTTTGGGGGGGGGGGGGGGTGCGGCGACGGGACTGCACAAAGGGAAGCTAGCACTGAAAAGCGGCTCACGTCTGCCTTTCTGTCAGAGGAGCGCTTTTTTTAATTATTTTATCATTTAAACCCGACACCCACTACCCCAGCACTTTATTACACACGCGTGGTAGTGTAACGGCGAGGGGGGGGGGCGTCTGGGGGGAGCCCCGTGACGACCGCCTGGCTGCATTGTGTGCTTTGATGACCCCCGCTGTGTAGCCTGCCTGCTCATCAACCTCCCCTTCCCTCTCTCTCTCGCTCTCTCTCTCGCTCTCTCTCTCTCTCCCCCCTCCTCCTCCTGTCTCTCCATCGCAGCTCCTGGCCCAGCCATGTTCGGCACTGAATCGTCATGTAAGTACCACCACCATATTCCCAGCCGTGTGTGTCCATTTTGCTTGCAGTTTTGGATCTGTTTGTCTGTATTTACTCTGGTGATGGTGTCTGTCTGCTGGTTTATTTATTTTTTTGTTTTTTTTGTTTTTTTAGCGCTTGCATCCTTCTCTCCTCCTCTTCTTCTCTCCTCCTCTTTCTCCGTCAGTCCTTTTACACGGTGGGCCGAAGCTAGTTGGTCGTGATGCAAAATTCTCTCTCTCTCTCTCTCTGTGCACCCCCCCCCCAACCCCGTTTCATTTTCATGTCAGTCCCTCGGCCGTCTTGCAAGTTCGATAGTATCAGTTTGTCTCTGGGCTTGTTTTGATAGTGTATATGAGGAACATGGTTGCTTTCTTTTAGAACCGTCTGTGTCTCTCACTCACAAGCTCAGTGCTTACAGTTTGTGATGCTAACCAAAGCTAACTTAGCTCTGGTTGAATGCAGGATGGAGGAATGTTAGTTGGGACATGATTCTGATTCTGTGTTACAAAGGAATTTGTTTTTGTCTAAAGCCAGCATGTGCAAACTAACATCATTGCAGTAACAACACTGTGCCTTATAGCATTTTGTTTAACACAATGGTGGTGTGTTGCATGACAGCAAAATGTCCCTGCATTTTGGGTAGCTGTATGAGTAGATCCATGACATTGACATTCAAAGGTAGGTTAGGCTTTGGCGGTATATATTTCTTTCATACCTTCATGCTGTCCTGACATTTCACCGCGATATATGACGGTAAAAAAAAGAAGTAAAAGCTGAGCTGCTGGGATGTCCTCTGTCCTGCTGCACTCTTGAACAGAGTGTTAATGTTGTGGCTTTGTGTTCTAAGCATATAAAAAATATTTATTTCTAGCAAATCTCTTAATTACACAATTATTGTGCATGGAAAACGGTTTGTGCCAATAGAAAAAGTATTTATAAAAGATTGCTGATTATTTTCGCTGTCTGAACAACCAGGTAATGCCCTAGTCTAGTTCTGATGAGGGGTGTAACGTTGTAGTCTTAGTTAATGGTCAAGGCAAATAAAAACATTAGGAATCTGAATGGATCTGTTAATTACACAAACCTTGTAGAAGACGGTTCTACTTCTGTAGGACCAAAGCATGGTCCTACAGAACCGTTATGAAAAATTACTGTACCCGTAATAGGCTGTTTTGCTGTCAAAACATTATGTTCTATTTATTATTACCTGACATTTTGACCGGTACGTTTTTTATTTATTATTATTTTTAAATACATTTTACCAGGCAAAAACTGGTTATTACCCGTTAACGGAAACTATGTTAACTGGTAATAACCAGTTTAATGGAGTCAGCTATGATAGTTTAGTTAGCTAGCAAACTTGCATATGCTTCATAGACTAAAACATAGCTGTGAGACTCCCGCATATCGGCCAGCTCGCACGCCACACCTCATATTTCTCACACTAAATCCCAAAATAAGTAAATGTATATCTCCTCACTTGCGCTTGCTTGGTGCCCGTCACTGTTTGCGTGGTGAACGGGAGACCCTTTTAACACGCTGCACGCACGTTACGTGAACGCCCAAGCGCAACATCCTAGTAGGGAGTGCAGTCAATTATTTCATTCATGAAATAATACTGTGCTTGTGGATACATGACTCTGGTGTCAAGCTTCATCAAAACGTTGCAGTCCTGTTCCGCATAACGGCTGTCCCTTATTTTATACAAAAATCATTGCGGCTCAGAGGCGCAACAACAATGACCATTCTGTCTCTGTACATTTTACAGAGAACAGCAAGGCGGAATGCGCAATATTCTTGCCTTGAAAATGCTGAAAATATAAAAAGGGCTACCTTGAGCTGAATGCCGTCTTTCAACTGAAGCGGAAGGTCCGGTAACACCTCATTTTTGATCATTCCAAATATGTTTTTATTATTCTAGAATAAAATACCACTAAACAAAATCACTTGCCTGTGATCTAATTGATGATGTGAGCTAGTAATGTTAAGGGGATTTAAGTATAGCTAGTAGCTAGCTTTTGTAGAGACTGTGGGTCATTTCTCCATGTTGTGAGGCAGAGTGCTCTGGCACTTTATTTAGTAAGCACAATTCCAATTTGTATCATTCAAACGTCTCTGGAATCCTCAAAGTCCATGTTTCAATTATGTATTTATGCCCAGGCAAAAGTTAAGCATAAATCAAACATTGCATATCTCTGTTTTAAAAAATGTCAGGGAAGAAGCAGAAAGATCTGTTTTTCATTCTGGGCAGCGGGTCAACCCCCTTCCAAAAGAGTTACCAGGTCAGAGGAGACAGTGGAGGAAACAGTGACGGAGACAGGTAAAAAGTAGAAAATGTTTAGTGGAGCAGCCACCTATAGGTATAGCCTACTTGTAAAAGTGAGTGGTTAACCAAATAGCCATTCATCAGAATGGGAACCACCAGCTCCTACTATTGGTGCTCTGCCTGGTTTTATCAGATTTTCCAATTGTTTTAATTTCTACTTGTGCTGGTTAATTATAATATGTAAAATTGCAGGAAACTGTTTTTTACATTGCAAAAATAATTGGGTGGGGGAGAGGGGCTGCCAAAAGAAGCAAAATTTTGGGATGCTCTGCTCCCAAACCAGATTTAAAAGTAGTAGCTAAATGCTGCTTCTCCATGTTTTGTTTTGACTCGGGACAGTTAACAGACCAGTCCCAGTTGACCTGAGGGGTCTAGAGGGTTCATATTGTAAAAGCATTGATGTATTTTGGCCCTAAACCATTTAGTGATTTATTGGTGAGCAGCAGTATTTTGAAATTCTTTGACACACCAGGAGCCAGTGCAGGTATTTCAGAGTTGGTGTTATGTGCTCACATTTTTTTTGTCTTTGTAGGACTCTTAACCGCAGCATTCTGAACAAGCTGTAGCTGCCTAAACCCTTTTTTAGGGAGACCTGAAAATGGACATGAACAAGTTTCTTTTCTAAGTCTTGTTTGGGCATGAGTCCTCTAAGTCTTGCTATGTTTTTAAGGTGATAGTAGGCTGATTTTGTTACTGATTTGATGTGGCTGTTGAAATTTAGATCTGATTCTATGATAACGCAAAGATTTTTAACTTTTTAAGTTTTTTGGTTTTCAATGACAGGAAGTCAAAGTGTGAGCTAAGTTTTAGCCCTTCTTCTTTGGCACCCAAGATAATTATCTCATTTTTGTCCTTATATCGTTTAAGGAAATTCTAGCACATCCAGTCATTGACTTGCTCAGGGGCAGGATAGTCTAGGGGTCTAGGTGTTGGACTCCCAGCAAGAAGGTTGTGGGTTCGAGCCCCAGAATTGGCCTACCTCTAAGCATCCTTAAGCAAGATGCCAAACCCCTACCTGCTCCATGTAATTGTAAGTCCTAGCTATAGCACAATAGTCATTTGGTGATAGAGCTACATAGATTTGAGTATCATCCACATAACTATGGTAAGCGATATTGTTATTTTGCATAATTTGGCCTAGGGGGAGCAAGTTAGAGGTTGAATAGAATATATATAGGCTTTTATTTAAAAATTATGCTATTTACATGGATGCGGCATGCGTATGTGCCGACTTCTCAACTAGCTCCGTAAGATAGAACTGCAGTTATCATGGGAGCCTACACTTGAAACATTCTTCAGTGTCGGAGGAAGACGTTAAATACGCAGTTTGCTATTTGCATAAAATTGTAATTGTACCTAATTACAATTAGGTAATTTAGCAGACGCTTTTATCCAAAGCGAAAACTTTGTAGTATGTCTATTGCCAGGCATTCAAAAACGTTCTTGAAGCAGGTGGACGGCTTAAATTGTCTCACTGTTTCCTTTAGCGTTTGGTAATATATGGCATTAAACCGTGTCAGCCTTTCAATATTAATTTTATATAAACATGGTAGTGATCTAACATTTTTGTTTGACATGGATAGCTTGATGGCTTGATATTTTCAATTTTATCAGTGAAAAAGGATGCATTATTGCATTTATGGGTGGAATTTATGGTTTATCAGCCTATTGAAGGTTGCAAATAAGGTTTATGCATTACTAATGTTTTTGGTAATGCTATTGGAGAAAATTATTCTATAGCACTTTTCAAGTCAAAATTGTAAGCACAGAGGTTTTATTTATTTATATAAATATATATATAGATTTATATTTTTTACATTTACATTTACATTTACAGCATTTAGCAGACGCTTTTATCCAAAGCGACTTACAATTAGTACATTTG
>JAODLI010058501.1:0-15510 GCA_027575585.1 Percopsis omiscomaycus | reverse complement strand
GGGGGTTAGGGGACGGTCTGCTGGTCAGTGCACAGGTGCATGGGGGTAGGAGAAGACAACACGTCTCGTGCACACACACACCAATGCCTCACCATGGGTTTATTGGGCACAAGGGAAATGCCAGTTTTGCGTAAACCTTGACGCCACAATGCGGGGCAGCCTGGCTCCGGCACAGGCACGGGGGGGGCAATTAAATCAGACTAAAGCCAACCGAGACAAGAGCCCAGGGGGACAGAGAGAGAGAAAGAGAGACAAAGAGAGAGAGAGAGAGATGGACAGACGGGGGGTTGGGGAGAAGGACATAAAGACAGTAAGAAAGAAAGAAAGGACAATAGAAAAGGCTGGAATAAGACACAGAAGCAGCAGCTATAGAAACACTTCATGGCACGGACACAGAGAGACAGACAGGTTTGGTTATAAGGGCCCTGGTCACACCAACACAATGTTTACTGCCGCCGCTCGGCTGGCGTGAGCAGAGACAGCGTGGCCACTGAGGACACAGTAGGCTTCTGACAGCGTCCCATGGAACACGGTTCATGTTCTGCTCACTCCAGTCAGACTGGACATTGTGTGGTGCGAGCGCCGGGCGCTTCAAAATGATGGCTGAAATAAGAAGCTCATTGTCAGACAACAGGTAGAGTAACAAACACTTGGACTGTCATGGAGCGGTGGACAGAGCTCACTGGACGGACATTATCTAGCAAAATAGCAGGTTATATGGCCACTGTTCAGGTAGACTGGTGGCTGCATTCATGCTGGGAATGTTTTGGAACAAACGCTCGTCCCTCGTGTTACCAGCAGAGGGCAGCAACACCACAAGGAGCGATAGCACCGGTGTGTTCAGGCAGTGAAGTGGCATGCTGATGCACTGCAGCCAGCTGTCTCCCAGTAGACAGTCAAGACCCTTTAGTGCTGGCTACTAATCACCCCCACCTCACTGTTAACAGCTGGGGACAACCAATGGTAGCTTACCTCCGAATCAGCGGAGAAGTTAGCTTTGCATTCGAGGGGCGGACAAACCAAACTGAAGGGGGACATTTTAGTCCGCTTGTTTTAACAATGGGTAAAAGGTGCCATGACGACATCATCACAGTACGGTGATGATGTCATTAGCCTTGCTAGCTCAATGAGCCAATATCCCAGATTACGAGCAAGCGCTGGAGAGAGTTGGGGGGGGGGGGGGGGGGCTTACCTACCTAATAGGGGAGGTGGGGGTCGTCACCAGGTTGGTAGGGCTGGTCGGGGGGGAGACGGTGCTGCTGATGGGGGCAGGTGGCGTGCTGATGCTGCTGCTGCTGTTGTTGCTCACAGGAGCGGAGGGCTTGCTCTTGTCTGGAGGCAGAGGAAGAGAAACACATGACCAACTTATTATTACAGTTTGGAGAGGGAGGCTTAACTGGGCCTCCTAAGTTGTTAGACGTCAGCATGTCGTCTTATGTAATTTTGGACCATTTTGGACCGATTTCCCCGTAGCAAAAATTAATGGGGTTTTTATATAAAATCGCTCTATCGCAGTCTTCTTTCAATGTAGGCTTTTCAAGCTAGGGACGTTTTTAATCTACGTATATTTGTCACTCTAACAGCACTGGGGTTGTTGATTTATGCAACTGCTTTCGTGTCAAAAATCTTTAGCAAAGCAGCTAACATTTAGCCGCAGATTAATTACGCCACACGCTGTTGGCCCGTCCCATGCACACCACTAGCAGGGCTTAGGGAACAGCAGTTTTTGTGAATTTAATGCTCGCATATCTTGGATAAGATATAATAGTGTTTGACCCGGAAGTCCATATATGGTCATAGTGATGTTGAACTTATGGAGGTCTATAGGGGGAGATGTCATGGTAACACACATACACGTACGTGCAGTACCTGCTTCCGTCTCCGACTCAGAGTCTTCCTCGTCCTCTTCCTCGCTGGAGCAGCTGGACTCGTCCTTCTTGCCTTCTTCCTCCTCGTCCACCTTCTCGGGCTCCAGGGTCTCGATGCGGGGGGCGCTCTTCTCTGGCTCCAGCACCAGCGTCTCTTTGCTGGGAAGGACACAACGGAGCACGGCGGTTACTATGGTTACCGGGACGTGACGAGGACCAAGGGCGACGTCCAATACATCAAATAATTATACGGTTAATTCTATTGTGCCTCGGGGAGGGAGGGATCCATAATTCAGATCAGGTATGGTCAAGTTTCTAAAACGTAAAGACCATTGTGATCGTGTGCCTGTGAAGCATCATCTCGTGTGGTAGACATGTGATCTGTTTCACCTGTTGATTTGCTTCAGCGACTGGTTGTTGTCTCCAGTGGTTGTCGTTTCAATCAGGGGAGATTTCTTGACATCCTTCTTCTCACTCAGCAGCTAGAAGCAAAGACCAAGAGCTTGTCAGTACAGCCACTAGCCAGAGACACGCCAGAGACACGCCAGAGACGGCCCCGGGCATGTGAGTGACGTACCACAATCTGTTTCTTCTGTAGTTCTTCCAAGTAGCCGATAACGTCCTCGTCTGCTACATCAAACGCCGTCTGACCCTGGAGGGAGGGAGGAAACGCGGTCAGAATCACCGCTGTAAAAGCGGACGGTATTTATTGTATTCATACAGAGGATAGAAGAGCCTGGGGTCCCACCACTTTATTAACAAGGTCCATGTCACACAGGTTCTCCACCAGTATCCTGCAGGCCTCCTCCTTCCCCCAGTGGGCGGCAGCGTGAAGCGGGGTCCAGCCGTCGAAGTCCTTAATATTTACATCATACCCTGCCTGGATTAAAAGCCTGCACACGAGGGAGAAGGCAGGGACAACAGTTGTGTTTATTACACTCAGCAAATCTATTTTTTTCATTGGATTTGGCCCTAGCAAACTAATCCACCAAGCTGCTGCCGGGGAGAGGCTTTCACATGTACATCAGCGCCGCAGCTTAGAGCCACTACCTGGAGACTTTCCATTGGGATTGTACCTCGGCGGGACTTGTAGTAAGTTATTGGCAAGTGGACACTTGGAAACCAAACAGGGCATGGACAGCATAGACAAGAAGGGGCACTTGGACTATTTATAGTTCTGCCTTTCCTGTCTGGTGGGCCAGCAACCAGCGGTTTTGCTGGTTGCTGGCCCACCAGCTCATTTCTCTTCATTTTTTGTATCTGGTGTCTAGGTGCGACACCATCAAAACTATACCCAGAAAGGTTTATAGTTGGACAGTAAACTGAGTCATTATTGCATTACGGCAGCAAATGGCTGGCAAACGTATTTATATGGATAAAGATATATGATGCTCTAATTTGAAAAGTTCGCTTTATGCAACAAAATAATGTGAACCCTCACTGTCATCCACCAATGAGCGAACGTAGAGATGGCTCAGAGGATGTTTAAAGGCCTAGCGTCTCGACCTGACAGGGGAAACAGTCGAAACAGCCTGTGAGTCATGGTAGCAGAGCAGAGGGAGGCACTGTTCTCTACACCGGCTCTCCTGCAGGACTAGGGCTGTGCTTCTGACCGCCCACGGGGACCAGGGGTCTCCCCCGAAAGGTGGGTGGAGACCAGGAAGACAGTTGAGAAAATTAACAGCCTCAACGTTTCCTTTCCTGTGAACAGCCCATAATACTTTAACATACGAGGCCTGTATGAGTATTAGGCGGTACCTGGCTTCCATTTTATATCGAAGCCCATCAAACACAACACTAATGGTAAGTTAAAAGATACAAACACATTTGACAGACGGATGCTTAGAGATCCTAATAGAGGCCACAGTAGCAAAGCACACAAAAGATGATTTTACAATTGGGTAATTCAGCGGCAGCTACAGGTACGTATTGCAAGGAGCAGGTAGGCCACAGGTAGGCCAACTCCAGGGGATCGAACCCATGACCTTCTGGATGGGAGTCAAACACCCAGACCATTCTTTCTACACCGGCAGGGTCAAACACAGGCTAGACTGGTACGTAGAACACAGCGTTCCATCTGCGCTTACACTTACTTTAAAACCTCCACGTATCCCTTGGCGGCGGCGACGTGCAGCGCCGTGCCTCCGGATTTGGTGTGCCGCACGTCCTGGATCTGCCCGCTGTTCAGCCACTGCCGGGCGTCCCGCAGCATGACGCGCTCCTCCTCCTTGCGAGCTGCCTCGATGTCCACCCCTGGAAGCATGGGGGGGGGGGGGGCGTCACCTTAGGCTGGCACGCGTCAGCTTGCCTGTGATGTTATACGCCCCTGTCGGTCTTACGGCGGAACTAAGGGAACACTGTTTGCGCTTAGTGGCCAGAACACGGGTCCCTCTAACACGTACATGCACGTGTGCCACGTCAAATCACGTGCCTCCGATTAGCAATCAGACAAAACAGCGGTGCGATTATTGCTGAAAGAGTTCTCTCTCAACTGAGGGGTTCCATAGCGATCGCCGAAAAATAAATAAATAATAATAATTGACACTAGATCTTACACACTTGTATAAAATATGTATCAATAGAAGTGCAAGACATAACTAATAATTATAGTCTCAATGGGCATATTTGTCACATAAGCATGGTGAGGTCACAGGGAAGAAAACTGGCACAGCGCATTTATATACAGTCTCACAACCACCACTAGAGGGTGCTGCTGAGTGGGTCAATGTGTCTTCGCATTACGCAGAGAAGATGAACAGGCCTGTATCGTCTCGCCTGACACCTGGCGGGAAATCAGTGGCACCTGAAAATGCTGAGCGTGTTGCTGAGCGAGCGTACGGCAAGTCAGCCCAGCGTAGACTGGGGCTGAGCTGGGTAAACAATGATCCAAGTGTTCTGGGGCAGGAGCCAAGTCTGCAGCTGACCTTATAGGCTTCCTTCTGCTCTCACACACACAGCACTCATTTACTGACACGCGACGAAGAGGCAGGGAAATCGGGCTGACAGCGGGCCAACCAGGGCTAAGGAGGGTCAGAAGAAACCATGTGTGTGTGTGTATAAATATATATATAAAATCTGACAAAGCGTAACAGAATGACAAGTGTGGCTGAGATCACAATCTAAGATCAGTCCTTTTCATGTAGAAGCATACAATGCACTTAAAGTGTATTATAACAACCAATAAGCCTGTGATAAAAAAGGAAGGACCCAGAGAAGTGTTTTGGTCTTCAGCTCCCCAGGGAAGACAGGCACAGGGACCAAACTAAACTGCTTTAATCTCAGTTGAAGAGAAAACTGCTGACTCGCCGTATGATCACCTGAAAAACCCCTTCTCCGGCCCCTCCAGGGGCAGAGAGAGGGTCAGTTCTTCCCATACAGCCTATGACAGCAACAGCCCGGCTTCTAGACAGCATTTATTAGGGGGCAAGGGAGTGGAGGGCACTCCCTAACCAGTTTAACCCCATGACTGGGGTCTACTCAAACAGTACCCTCCGGGGCTAAAAAATGAATCCAACGCGGAAGTGCCAATATCTGCAGTTCCTCTAAAAGCCACTTGAGGCCGGCTCCAAAAGAGAGTCAATCCCCATAGACTCCCATGTTAAAATGTCCAACTTTACAGCAGAAATAATCCTTTTTACAGCCTGGTACAAAAAACGGTTTTGGCCTCTATAGCTAGTTTCCCCGTTAGTGACACCAGTACGGGGGGTGAATGTTTTCATAACTCAGTTGAAATTATATTAAGCCATCAATTTATCTATTCATTATACATGGCCGGGAGTTAGGCGGGAGTCAGACAAGCTAAGATGGTGATGGCCAGAGCCAGCACACGTAAAGCTTCAAACCCGTTCTTCAGAAAATCTATAAGTGACGTCAAGGAGGGTTTGTCCACTTATTTATCTATGGGTCTACTTGAGGAGAGAAGATCCCATTAGAAACACGCAGGGGTGTTACACAGCAGGCTGGGTTACGCAACGCCAGCCCCGCTGCCTCAGAAGGCAGCATGCTGGGTCTGATGTGGGTCTCTCTCCTCTCATACGGGTCCATCGTCTGTCCCCAACCCACAGGCACGTACGCTCCCTGCCCTGCCTGGCTGGTGCTGGTCCAGGATACTCAATACATGGAGACATCCCAGACGCATCACCATCACCAACTAAAAATGGCTGAAAAGGCGACTCCGCGTGCTTGGATGGTTCAGCGCTGGCTGTGCGAGCAGCGTAAACACCTCAGTGTGTGGGGTGTTTACAGTCGGGTTCTGGAAGGTGGGGCGTCTATCAAAGCCAGACAAATGAGGGCTGACAGCTGTGGTTGCTTAAAAATCCTTGCCTTGCACACCCAGCCAAGGCCTGGGTGTGCAAGGCAAGGATTCGGTACATGATGTGCCTGCAAGGAGAACACAGTGCCAACACATGACAGCGTGAGAACAAATTATGGGTGGATGGCGGTGTGGTTCAAAGCTCTTGGGAACTGAAGAAGTGGCACGTTTAGGGCTTTTTTTGGGGGGGGGGGGGGGGCGTACAATGCCCACTTGAGATGGCCAGCCTTAGTTTCCACGTAGCCACATCCATTTTGGTGCAAGCCGCGCCTAGCAGATGACACCTTGGTGGGTGTCAATCATAGATACATTTCTCATTGGGACATAAAGACACTTCTAGATATGTGCCCAGAATCAGTGGCACTCCTCTCTACTCCCCTTCTCTACCCCATTCCCCTTAACATAACCAGTACATTAGTCAATAGCCGAGTAGGTCATACACCAGTTATCGTAACAAACAACATTCCGTTAGAATAAAGCAGCATGTCATCAGGGCTAACATAGTTATACCTCTTATAATACACATTACCTATTCAATCCTCAAAATAATTGCAAACACTACTGGCACTGCTTACTGAAATCTACAGATACCTCCTAACGTTTCAGCCAAACAGCCAGGACACGACGTGGGCTGGTTAGAGCCTTTGGCAAACTGCTGCATGACAGAATTCCAGACGAGCCTTCTGTGAGGGCGGTGTGAGCTAGCCCCAGGGGCAGCATAACGCATGCCTGCCCACGGCCTCTCTGAGCGGGAAAGATGGTCCCGTTTCACCACCTCAAGCGCGCCCTGGCCAAGAATAGAAAAACCCGGCTTTCCAGATCCTAATCGTCGTCATCAGGACCACAAGATCTTGATGAGTCACCGGGTCGCATTCAGTTGCTGCGCAAGCGTCTTCACGGAGGTGGAGACGGGAAACCGTCCATGCACCAGGTACTTTGTCAGGTAAGCTGGAAGTGTGACGCATGGCCACACGTCAATCATGCTGGCCCATTTTTAAATTACAATGTGTTGTGAGGGCCGAGTGTCGATTGTAAATAAGTACTTTCACTTGTCGCAGCTGCATGCGTGAACAGAATCATTACAGAAACACACGCAAGACTAGTCAATCTATTTATAGATGAGGGTTCAGAGTAAAAATGCAACGCAGCAGCCAGTAGAGTAAAACTATCTTTGCTAAGCTAACTGTAGTGTTCGACTGCATTTGAGGGACAGTCTACGAGAACAGGATCTATATCCCATGAAAAGGTTTATGAGCAAAACCACTAGACCATTTTAGGGTCATTTAATAGATTCCCTGACTTCTGTGAAACTTTAAAAATAAAATCATTTCAATCACTTTCCATGACTTTTCCCATGGGAGACCATGGGAAAGGAGAGCGGGAGAGACCCCAGGTAGGTGGGAGGCCCCGCTGGAGCTTACCTTGTCGGTTGACCTCGTTCTGGAGGAGCTCCTCCATCGCCTCCTCCTCAGCGATGTCCAGCGGCGTCTCCCCCTCGCTGTTGACCACGCCCACGCTGGCCCCCTGGCTAATCAGATACCTTGGGGGGGGGGGTTCAAGACATGATGATTTCAAGATTCTGAAATCAGCAGTTAATAATCTGGGTTTGTTGTAACATCATCGCAAAATACGTAGAACCACTAGAGGAAATTCAGTGATGCTGCAAGGAAGGAAATGTATTTATTCACACACACAGAGCTGTACTAGTTGCCAAATGTATTTTTGATTCGGGGGGGGGGGGGGCTAAGGTCAGACCGTCCTGACAGGGACGCCTGACAATTTTGACTACAAATGAGCACAGACAACTATAAATAAGTTACTTCCCTTCATCTGTGGAACGACGGGGACGTGTTCTGGCTTTGACTTGGCTCCCCATCGACAACGAAATCAAGTGTGTGTAGTTATTTTACACAGAATATTCACACATTAGTCTGACATTAGCGGTGGCATCAATACATTCTGAGACACTGATCTCTAGATCTGAGGTAGATCCCTTGCATAACCAGAAATACTCCCCCTGCCTATTCTATCGACAGCAGAACGTCCGACGAGTTATCATTTACCTCTTTAACATCACAAGTTAACCGTTCTACCACTTGGTAGACCTCAGTTTCTATTAGTGGTTCCTTCTGATTCAGAACAGTCAGCGTTATTACAAATACACCGTCCACTAAGCACAATACAGTCATCCTATATTCATGACTTCTTAGTAATTTAACCCCTTAAAAGTTAACTTTGTGTTGCTCTCCCACACACACACACACAGATTCGTCAACATCTTGACTTCTGCTGCTTTCAATTAAAACAGCAGGGAGACTCAGGCCCTTCTCATTAGGGCAGCTAACCACTTCAAATGGCACACTGCTTACTGACTTCCACCATATTGGCAATTGACTGACCGCAGTTACGTTGGTCTGCCTTAACATTGTCCCGATTAGACTTTCAGCTGTCTATTTTGGGTCGGGTTTACTAGGTTTGGTGGTCGTGCGGTCTGCAGTTCCACCATGGGATGATTGCGGGTTAGACACCAAGTGTTTTGCAGTTCCCATTAGAGCGAATGGGAGCGGTTTGGTGGGCTTTAAATGCGCTTACCACCCACGTCAGGCCGTTGAACTGTTCCCCTGACATGAAGTCTCCATTAGTCATCCATATCAGGCCATGTACTTGACCTTTAGTTGGACGGCCTGAAAACAAAAAACGTCTTGTCCTCGGCAACACTAGCCCGGCATTCTGCGCAGTTGCCCCCCACCCCACCCTTCAAATACAACAAAAAGAACGGACGGAGGTTTCCCTGGCAACCAATAGTGGAAGAACCCATTATTTCGGTCCCATCGACAGAGGAGAAGAAAAAAAAACATCAGCCTACATTGTCTGTTATTTTTTTGGGGAAATAACACAGATAGTGGGATAACAGCGACAATACTGTGTGGGGAAGGTTTCTGTAACGGAACACTACTAAAACAGGTCACAGCACACTCCCAGCGTGCCGAACAAAGAGAGAGAAAGAGCTCCCCTCTCCCTCCTCGGCCTGTTTAAATGTGCACTGATAATATCTCTCTCTTCCTCTCTCCACTGGGCTCAGATCCCTATGAACAGCCTTATTACCTCAAATGGAGCAGGGAAAGAAAATACTACACTGCAACAATAGATGACATGTTTGATTGAATCACTGCTACAAAACAAATAAAAAACAGTTTGGTGAGTCTTGTTGAACAGTGGAAAACTGAAAAACGTCTAAAATTAGTCTACCTTTGATCAGTGCACGTTGATATGTTGGGAAAAAAACAGCATAATATCTGATCTAAACAGGCCTATTCCGATCTGTGCTGCTTTTAGTCACCGACCGCTGTGTTGGAAATTATTGGAGTTAAGCAATATAAAATAACATTATTTACGCGTGATGCAACATGTATTGTGTGTATAAAAGATTGATTTTTATTACAGCGGTTTACATTGAAGTAAAAAAAGAAAACTGACCTTTGACCTTTAAGGTCAAAGGTCAAGGAAAATAAATAAACAAAATCAGGTTACTTTAGTGTGGCTGAAAAAGGGGGCACACATTGATCAGAATCAGGAAGATGGGGTGACTCATAAGGTTTTAAATGGGGCAACGGGGCATTAAAGAGGAGCCCAGCTGGCCTCATGTGTCTTTATTCTAGTGGTGCCAGTGAATATAATACATCCCAAGCTTTACTTAAGGTACAACAAACAAGACATTTATGTAGATGATATTTCGGACCGGTCAAAAGAGGTTTGTGGGGTTAACTTCTAGCCAATCCACTTCACATTTACGCCAGAGTAATTATATGATAAAATATGATAAAAGAGAACCAATCAGGACAGCGAAGGGGCAGCCCCTTTTTTTTCGTACACCTTTAAAAAGAAAACAAACAATGCAGGCAGCATCCAACCGGCTGCTTCTACAGACTGAACACGTCTCCATGCCAATGGCGTACTTACTCTGCAATGTCCATGTAGCCGCAGGACGCGGCAGCGTGGAGCGGGATCCAGCCCTCATTGTCGGGCTGGTTGATGCTGGCCCCATGCTCCACCAGGAAGGTCACCATGTCCACGTTGTCGTCTATGCATGCCTGGGGGGGGGGAGAAGGGGGTGAGACAAGGCAGACATGAGTCTACAGGAGGAGTCCGTGTGCACGGCTTGTGTCAGAAAGGTTGCAGGCCTGGCTGGGGAAAACAAAACCAAAAAGAGCGCCACGTTCCCTCGAATGGCCACGCGCCTTCAGAATAGAATGTTGGCAGGGGCGGCGTTCCCAAAAGGCCTGCACATAGCCGACGTGCTGGGAATACCACGTAGTACAGTAGAGCTGGCGCACGAGCCAGGACACAGACTGGGCTTCATGCAAAGACGCCAACTGCTTAAAATTATAAACCCTTTTTCTAAATTCACCCAAGAGAATTGACCGTTTGGAAAACTAGCGTGCGATTAATCATTAGGTTAGCCTATAGTCTCTCGCCAGCTTTATACCATTTACATGTAAAGAAGTAGACTCAGCCAAGCAAGTCAGAACGTGAGTACATTCTGCATGACATCACCATCGGGCCAGATGCCCGTGTATACAGACTCCCGCTTGCAGAATTTACATAAAACCATGACACGTACAAAACCTGCTCTCAGCTGGTCATCAGCTCGGTATCAGTTTTTGTGGCTGTATTTGAAGGATACGGACCCATCGTCGTCAAAAAAATGCTCCAGAAATGTATAAACCTTGACTAAAGGTGAGCTGTAATAGTTCATGTCTAGCCTTGCTCTGTATATCCATACACATAGTTGAGGGGAGGGAGCAGGTCGAAGACGCATGGGAATGTACCCCATTTCCTTCACAGTGCCGTCAAGACATTTGAAAGAGATGAAGAGGGCTCAGACGGCAAGCTAGCTAGAGGCTACAGCAGGGGGGGGGGGGCACAAGGTTAAGAATTCCCCCAACATCAAAAGACAAGCTAGATACGGTGACAGCACAGAGAAAATCCCTGAGCTGTGTGCGCATGCGAGTTCAACCCTCAGGCTGAATGCCAAAGACGCTACCCTTCACTTTCAGTGGCAACAGTTTAAGGTTTAGACCGTCTGACTAATGTCCACGACTGCATTGCCTATTTCACAATCTGCTAAGCACCCAGCCCCCCCTCCACGGTTTTCTAATTGTGTTCTTATCTTTTCCACAACGTTAAGAGATTCACTGCTAGCAGATAGTACTAATCACTACAGCGTGTGTGCGTCTTTGACAAATAAGGGTTGACTTGAATTGGTAGTGTGTAATTTTGGCCACAGGGGGCAGGGTGAGAAAAGGTGGATCCCTGTACTCAACGTAAGGCCCATTTCCAATGCATGGTATGGCTCGGCTCTGTTCGACTCGGCACGCCAGCCTGGCTCGAATTTGCATTTCCATTGGAACAGGGCTACCCGCTTGAAGGCGTGTCTTTAACTGATGACGCGCTTGTCTTGTCTGCTCGCTGTTATTGTGGTCAACAACCAGTTGTTTTTTCTCTCTCTGCACTGCACGAACGCAGGATGCCCATCTCCTCCTGCTTGCTTGCAATGTCTTAGTGATGTGTCCGCTATGTGCCGGCTCCTTTATGTGAACGTGCGATTATTTATATTTCCTCTTTTTCTTTTGTTAATTAATACAAGACAACAGGCCCTACCTATTACTTATCCGTCGGGACCGTGTGCGGGCTGTCAGAATGTGTTGGAATCACTGTCAAGCTTACAGCATATACAAGCATACACGCTATACATGCATACGCATTGCATCAGTAGAAAGCTTAGAACCTCTACTTTTGATCTATATCTGACACGAAAGCCAATTCCAAATTAATATTCATTCTTAAATTAAATATGCAAATAAAAACATTGGTCCAAAAAATGTATTCTGGGCATTTGATATTTTTCATGGCTATCAAAGATCGCCGATAACCATGATGCAAGCTGCAAGACCATTATTGTTTTTATACAAAACAATGTAAAATAATGGCATTCTGGAAATGATAGTAAGTCTATAATAATAATAAGTTTAGTATAAATACATTCAATAATTTAAGTGATATATGTGCACACATACCAATCATAGATCAAAACATTGCTAAACTTAGCTGAATTATAAAAGCTAGAAGTGGCCTACTAAATGAAGGGCCGTTTGGGAGCCGAAAGAGCCAAGCTGAAGTCACCGCAGCCCGCGTTGAGGCGGGCCCGGCGCACTCTGGCCCGTCTCTGGAAAAGGTCCATCTCAGCCGTGACTCGGCACTGTTAAACTGGTAATGGAAACACAGCGCCACATGGTTCGATTCGGCACGGCCAAAAGTGCAAGTGGAACCCCTCCCCCCAATACAAACAGACTGGCGTGTGCGTTTGTCCAACCATAGGTCATTATAGGTCCTGTTTTATAGCTTTTATCCAAGGCGACTTACAGTTACAGTACTAAGGAGCAGGTATCCCTACAGGTAGGACGGGCTTGTTGGATATCAAACCTATAACCACCCTAACCACTAGACTATCATGCTTACTAACCATGTGACTCATGTGACCCATGTGATTCACATCCAGAAACGATGATGGTGCAGCTTCTGGTGAAGGTAGTGCCTCTTAACGCAGATTTTACTCCATGTGCCATGGAAATATGCTGCCCCAGCAGTCTGTAAAAACAAGTCACACCAGCACAAAACACCCTAGAGGACTCTACCTGGGAGACCATGTGCAATAGCACAATAATCACCTTCTCTATGTCAAAACCCGAGCTGTGCCCCCCTCCCATAAAAAGAAAAAAATATGTCTGGAGAGTCTCCCTGCTCTCTCCGGTGGGTGCTATGACAACGAGAGCGCCGACAGGGGAAACAGACACCCTCACACACACACACAGGCCCTCGCGTCGAGGGGCACACCGCAATCTGGCTGGAATCCTTGTCCAAATTTGGTCCGTGTGCACAACGCCGTACATGGACAGGGCTGAGGAGTGCCTGCACGGGCCTCGCAGAGCCTATCTGGCACTGTGTGTGTGTGTGTGTGTGTGTGTGTGTGTGTGTGTGTGTGTGTGTGTCTCTCTCTCTCAAGAGTTCCTCCAGGTGCAGACGGGCTCCAAAAGCTACAGTCAGGTTGTAGTATCTCTGCAAACACTTCCAGCGTGTCGCGTGTGTGCGTCAGCGTATGAACTGTGTTGTTTTTTTTTTTGGGGGGGGGGGTTCTACTCCTGCCAGTGCTCTCTGGCCTACCTACCAGTGACGATTACAGCACTAGCAGGACTGCAAAGGAAACAACTATGAATAAAGGCTGAACCACTGTCCTGCTGGACACGTCGACCATAGATAGCAGCTCAGTGGACACACGGGGGTCTATGAAAGAGATCCAGATTGTAGCTTGTAACGTGCGGCTTCTCACGGTGGACGTCAGTGGTGAAGTTAAAAATGACACTGCTGGCTGTCAGGAGGACTTTCTAGTCATTCCCATGACGGCGGCAAAGACGTAGAACTGAAAGCACACACACACACACGTAATCCCTTAATGGTCGTATTTGTTCATGGCGGGCAGAGTGCCTGCGTGGAGATGTGCATTGTGTAGCCAGGGGGGTTTGAGAAGACGGGACGGGGGCATATGAAAAAGCGGAGAGGGGGATGCGTTTCATGTGTCTCTATAAGCTTCCTTGACAGAGACTGATGTAAGGAAAGACCCTGGGCGTACCTCATTCTGACCTATATTGTGGATAGGGTTAGGGTTGCGGAGTTTAATTTGTATACCTTTACTGTAATTAGTGATCTTGACTTTATTTTTATTGATAAATATCTGCAAAAATACCAGAGCTAATATTCCCTTTCCAACGCAGTTATTTTTCCTTTCCGGACGTCCGAATGTAGCTCTGTGATTGGAGGCTAGCGGGCTGGCACGTTGCTTGCAATATTTGGTGAGGCACTTTCCCGTGACGGCACCTGTAGCTCTGGGGATCTTGCATATGGGAAAGAGAGCCTCGTGCATTTTATTAGTAGAAACATTGATTTACAGAGAGAGCAAACCTCGCTGTCACTAGTGTGTGCGGGCAGACAGACAGCTGGTGCGAGTGAGACGCATACAGAGACAGGGATCTGACCAGCTATGGCGGTCATAATAGGCAGCATTGTGGATTTAATCCTGCCCGCATCAGCCCCTGACTGACAGACAGGACCTCTGCTGGGCTCCTAGTGTAACACACACACACACACACACACACACACACAAATGTGACTCACTCTGCAGCAGACATGCTGCCATTTAAACCCGTTTGGCCACTCTTTGGAGGAGACTGGAAGCCTTGTTAAGGCACACAGGCCAAAGCCTGCACAGCGCAGAGAGTGGAGAAGCATTTGAGACGAGCTGGGCGGCTTATATAACAAAGTTAGGGACACGTTTCAGTCATCAGCACAATAGTAACATTTATAGAGATTAGACACTCGTCTATGCCAAGATATTACTAATAATGAGACATAAGCAAAAGGCATCCAGTTACAGTACTCCCGGAGAGGTTGTGAGATGATTTAATGTATTTAATAGAATGTGCATACACTTTTGTGTACAGATCTTTACGCTATTATGTTATCCTAAAGATTTTGTTAATAGCGGGCACCCCTCTTGGGTCATTGGCTATGAACCATTATTTGTTTGGGGACCATGGCTCAGTCAGCATCCCCCACAGAGTGACTAATAAAGTGTCTAAAAGGCGATTTACAACCCATAACACCATTCAAAAAATTTAAAAAACACAAGAGTTATGTCTCCATATCTCCTTGCTATCATGTTGTCAATTACAAGTCTGTGGGGGTCAGTGCTAGCCTGGCCAATCGGTTTCCCTTGAATTTGCGGTTGATGTGAGCTTCATAGCTGTGGCCCAAAGCCACGTTTCATGACAACTAAACAGAGCTAAATTACTATTACCTTATTTGTCAGTTTGACGTTAGTTGAAATTTTAATGCAAAAATATTCAAATATATACTAAAAAAAGACTGAACAAGCAGTGTGCGCACATGCCCGTACCTGAGAATAAGTCTAATCATTTACTCAAAACACCTGAGTGGGCAGGGATTCAACAACTCATTTAAACAGGACAGGAAGAAAGTGTACCTCTTTTCAGTAGCACTGAAGGTCTAAAAAAAGGTCTATAGCAAGACACCGCTAGCTGCTAGTCGCAGAGACAGAGAAAAAGAGACGAAAGAGAGAGAGACAGATGAACAACAGCGTTTCTGCCATGTTACTATCTTATTACTGGCCAGACAGCACTACCGTAATTTCCGGACTATTAAGCGCACCTGAATATAAGACGCACCCACTGAATTAAAAAAAATAATATATTTTGA